>JACGDI010005558.1:141741-206417 GCA_014898725.1 Jacaranda copaia
TCGATTCAAGTCGACCAGACACTTTTTATTTGGGCCTCGTGGGCTTTATTATTTAGAATTAGGCATGTTGGGCTTATTGGGCTATCCCATATCACTCCTTAATATCGTTAATTTTTTATTTTTGAAAAACGAAATCACCCATAATTTTTAATTATTCATTTAATAAATAAAACAAATCTTCTTCATAAAAAAGAAAAAATTACATTTGAAAATTTAAAAATATAAAATCACCAAATAGATATAATGGAAATGCTTTTGTTAAAAACTCATTTACACATAATTTTATTATTATATTGTGCTAAAGATAGTATTTTTTTTCCATTTTTTATGATTTCATAGAGAGATATATTAGATAATAAAACATAATTAGTAAAGCAATTCTATGGAGGAAAAAATGAGGCCTGTATATTATTAATTGAGCTTTCTTTAATGAAAATCTTTGTTTAATCTAGAATATACTATTAGTATATGATGTAAATTTTTAATATATTTGTAGTGCAGTAAATAGTAATGTCCAAGTTTCATCTTTCAGCATTCAGCCAGAGTCTTTTAATTTAATTTTAATATTATTTTGTAATGAATTTATATATTCATATAAGAGAAATATTGAAGAGACTTTAATGGTGTTAAAGTTGACGAAGTAAAATTGATAGTACAAGATGGTAAAGTGAAGTAATTAAAAATATAGGGGATAAAGTAAGACAAAGTTTAAATACAAGAGAGTAAAGTAAATTTTATCAAGAAAAAAATTATTAAAAGGTCCTTTACTATTTGGTGATTGGTAGCACAATTTACCATGGCGATTTAACATACACGATACATTTGGCTAAAAGTTTATTTTATAAACTATTTATTTATTTTTATAAAATATTAATATTTTAATATTTTTATTATATCTGTTGATTTTATATATTAAAAAATATGATAATAGTAGAGTATAAAGTGGTTGTATTGTGAGTGATAGTTGTTACACAAGTTATAGTTATGACATTTTAAATAGATAAGTCAAAACTCATAAAAAACACATATTGGCATAGATATGAAATTAAAAATATTTAATAATTTAATTTATAAGCAATCTTTTATTATTTTACATTGATATAATTAATTAAGTTGATAAGAGCAAAAATGTAAAAAGGGCTAAAAAGGCTCAATGGATCAAATAAATTAAATAAATAAAAAAGACTAGAGAATCCAATTAACTAAGTCCATCAAGAAGGCATCAAAACTAATGGGTTTCAGTCCTATCAAAAGAAGAGTATAGATACTAAGTTTTAAAGAAAAAATGGGCAGAAGAAATTAATTGCAAGAAATACAAACACTCAAGGACTAAGAACTCTCTATATGCATTTCAGAAAAAAGAACCTAAATCTTCACTATCTATTGGAAATCACCCTGGCTCCATTGCTATGCAACATCATCTTAGCGCCATCTATGAGAACTCTAAATGACAAAAAAGGAACATTGGGAATGCAGACAAAATCCATGACTCGAATTCCTACTATCAATGAGCCCTCTCCTCATGAGGAAGATAAGGGTGGCCAATTGGATGAGTATATATTTTGTTCGTGACGAACTAGATTGTGGACACTAAAGACTTCACTTCTTATGAATCCTTGAATAGAAAAAGGGATGTGGAAGAATTGGATTGTGAAGCTAAAGAGGAGCTCAAGACTATGGAAACCTTTCGAGGTGATATCTTTGAAGACTACCAAAATTGGAGCCCTCTTAGATCCAAATTTCAAGAAGAAGCTGATAAGCTTATTAATTAAGAGACAACTACAACGTGATCTCGTAGAGTGTTGTAAATTTGTGGGGGATCTCCTCTAATGTCACTATACACCACCTTAGGATGGACTAAATGTGCGACCAGTGAAGTAGAAAAGAAGAAACTATAGAGTGGAATAGAACCAGATAATCAAACAAGAAGTGGACAAACTCCTGGAAGTACAGTACATCTAACCAATCCAACATCCTGAATGCCTAGTGATGCTGCTTCAAAATGGAACTAGGGTTCTTTCTAGAAGATAGAAGTTTGTCAGTTCATTTTTCTCTAAAATGCATGTAGAGAGATCTCTATTTCTCAAAAGTTCTCTAACTTTGAGAATTTTTGCTAATGATTTCTTGTCCCTAATTTCTCTTGGGGACTTAGTATTTATAATTTTAGTCTTGATGAGCTTGGGCCCATTTTTCTACTCACATTTATGGGCGTAGCTTGTACTTTGGGCTCTTTAGCCCATTTACTTAGTTAAATAATCTTAGGTTCATTGCTATTTTTAGTTAATTTATCAAATTGTCTTTATATTCAATTTTTGGCAATATTATCAAGCCCCCTATCTTTGATGAGGGTATTTTTAATTCGCATAAAAAATATTATAAGTATAATTTATTATATTTTTTCATTGATTAAGATGTGCATAGGCACATGTTTGTATTTGGTTGAGAGATTTCAGAAAAATTTCAGGACACTATTGTCTGAGGACTTAGTAAATATTTATGTATAGTGCTTGTCTCATGACTTAAGTGAATTTTCAAGTGGAATTATAATAAGCAAAATGTCAGGAAGGAGGTTCTAATTCAAACCTGGATTAAGGATGACTCTAGCAAGGAAAATATCTGTGTTAGGTGTTCGGTAAGCATTTCATGTCAAGCTCCCGTGTTAGGAGCATAAAGGGTGCCCATGTTGGGTGCCTATTAGGCACCTGCCAAGTTTTATGTCCTTGTAGGACTTAGGCTTTGTCATGAAATCTTTTTGCTTCAAATATTTTCTAAGGTAGTCAACAGTGCTATGAGTTCAGTGGAGGATTTTGGCATTTTAGGAAGTTACTAGGGACCTTAGGAAAGTTTCTTGGGGCTAGGATTAGCGTCTTAAGAGATGTTGAGGATGTTTGTCAAAAGTTCATATCTTATGAGTGACTTAGGAATTTTAGCTTGAGCATTTCATGCTTAGTAGGCCTTTTGAGGTCACTTTATTAATTAAGTGAAGTGCATGTCCTCAACTTCATTTAGGTTAAGGTTTGATATGTTGTCTTGCATTAGTCTAAAGATTTAGATAAATTTCAAGTATATGATTGTATAGAGAGTGTCCCATTGATGATTTAAGAGATGAGTTCTTAGGGTGACATTTTTCTCCTTTTCTTTTGTTTTACTTGACCTTAGTCTTCGAAAGCTTTTCTCTAAGTCATTAGATTTAGTAAAGACTTCTTTGGGTATATCAACTTAAAAGATGGTCATGCCTTAAGAGCAAAACATTAGAAAAAAGGACATAATTTGTGTTGAAGGAGATAACTAAGTTGGAGTTGGAGTCATAGGTCCAATGCAGTGATGACACTCACTAGGTACACAGATATTGTGCCCATGAGATGCGAGGAGGCAGCGCTTTGCTTGGTTAGGTGCAAGCTATGTACTTAGGCATCTAATATTGCACTTGAGTGCCTAACTTCACACTTAAGCACCTAAGATCACATTCGTCAGTCTTGAGTGCCTAGGGAGGTGTTTGGGCGCTAGGGTGATGCTATTGGGAATAACCTAGAATTTTTTAGAAAGCTCATATACTTTGGTAATTACTTTAGATCTTCAATTGAGCTTTAAGCTCTACAAATAACTTTGAGTTTTACATGGAGCTGAATGCTCTAGATATCTTTTAAGATTTGCAATGAAGCTTTAAGCTTAGGAAATGGGTTAGAAATCTATACTTGCAACATCTCTTAGATTCTTCTACTAGGTTAAGTTTTTCTTGGGAGCTTTTTAGAATGCCACATGGAGGGATTTTTCAAAAACCCTTTGGGATGTACAATTATATTACATTGCTTAGTGTGATCTGTTGAAAACTTATTGCAAAGATGACACTTCATGCTTTGAAGATTTTTTGCTTGGTGTAGCTATGATTCCATTATGAGTGTATCTTTTAGTGAGTATTTTTTAGAGGGCACCCAATAACTAGGGTTTACATGAACCACCCTTGTTTTTCTTTAGATAGCTAAATATCAGCTAGATATGAAGTGGCATCCTATTTACCATATTGTTGAATTTTGAGTCTTTTTTGTAGGTTAGAACTTAGGAGAGCAGATATTTCATCAAATAGATTGAGTTATAGGGATGGTGAAACATCTTAAGAGGAAGAGGCTGGAGTGGTTTAGCAACAAAGTCTGAAAAAGAAAGAGTTGACTAAGTTCTTAAAGGAGCATATGTGCTCGAAAAGCGTGATTTGCTAAAGAGGTGAAGAATAGGGAGAAGTTTCTCTATTTTATTGCTTGGTGGACATTTGTGAATATGGTTCATGAAGACATGATCTAGAACACTTTAACGGCAACAAGGAAGTTTTTCTTGTAGAACACTTTTTATGTAAGATCCATCTCTTTTTCTCCTTGAATCTACTTCTCCACACCAAAGATCAACAAGTCCAACAACGTTTGCTCAATATTTCACCTCTAAGATGACACAAAATGGTAAAAAAATCTGATTGAATCACAAGAACTATAGGTCCTCAAAATTCTTCCAAAATCAATTTCTAATTGAAGGATCTAGTTTACCAACTCTAAGCACAACACTTGTTATGCCTCTAAACATGATCACAACTTGATGCACTTTTAATCCTATCTTAATATGCTAGAATGTGGAGGAGGAAAAAGATGGAAGAAGGAGAAAGATGTGAGGGAGTTGGAGGAGAAGGAAAATGGTTAGAGAGAATTTAGTGAAGAGGAGTTTCTCAACACATGACGTTTTGGAGAGAAAAATGGGAAGCAAATTAGGCATGAGTGGCCGGCCATATGGGGTGTATATGGTGTATTTATAGTGTGATTAGAAATCGTTTGGAAGCTTCCATCACACATTTCTCACATTGCCAACTTGCATGCTTATTAGCTAGCACTGTTGAATTTTGATTTCTAAAATTAAAATGCCAACTCATCAGTTTAAAATGGACTCTTCTATTTTAATTTCCCACCAAAATAGGATTCTCTTGCTAATTAAATTAATACCTTAATTATAATTTAATTATATTAAGTCAACTCTTTCGGTTAATTAAATCAACTTAACTGCTTAAGTTGACCTTAACTAATTAAATTGTCACAAAGCATCAATTAAATTAGCTCCTTAATTTAATTGGTCTAATTTAACTTTTAAAATTATTTTTATTTATTTAACACTTAAATTAATCAAGTTATTATGACCAACTCATAATTAGTCAAGTTGGTCTCTCTTCTTAACTTGACTACTTAAATGATCTAGCTTTTTAGATAATTTTCTTCAATATAATAAAAGCATTCTAGGCTTTTCTGTGTGACCTTTTAGATTCACCAATTAATTTGACATGGGCTCTTAACTCTTTATGATTTATTAATATCAAATATTCCAATTAGTTTAAACTCTTTTAAACTAATCATTTTTTCAATTAATTTCTATAAATTAAAGAGTACTCAATCTCCATAGTTGATGTCTAGCACAAGCTTATAGAGTCCAACCACTTGAATGAATTAATTTGGGGGTTAACTATTACTACTTACAATTATCAAGCAAATATGGTTTTTTTCATTTCCTATCACCCAAAAGAGGTCTAAGGTAAAATATTCGCTAGTTTCCTAATAGCCTCGATAACTATGTATATATGCTTGATGTTTGATTCCCAATTATGAACTCAACTTTAGAAAATTCCTTTTTCAAATTATTTTATTACCTTGCGCAAGGATTTCTTACAATCAATCATCCTAGAATACATAGGATATCAACCCGTTCTCCATGGAAGGGCAAAACGAATTCTATCTTGGAACACAACAACCTCTATACTTAGGTAGCTTTTGCCTAACCTAAGCCTCAGGTGACCCGCTATGTGGTTAAAGTAAAATTAAAGTACAAGGACCTAAATACAAGATTACTATAGAACTTCAAGTCAAAGGACTAATTATATGCACTATCATAAGCTAGAGAATTTACTGCTACCAACGTGCCACTTCGGTTACCTTATTAAATATGGATTCTCTAAGTGAGTCTTCAGTGAACTTGTTTTCTAACAAACACCCACTAATATGCATCCATGTTTAACATAAATTGTCCACGAAATGGGGCACTATCCAATTTCTTAGAGTATGCATTATTAGTGCAAGTCTATCCAAATATTAGATACCTCATCTCATAAGATTTTATGAATTTAAATATTTAAAATCATGACTATCAAGACTTATTTCAGATCACCATCATATGCACGACTAAGTCCTGCAGTCGTGTATGATTTAAGGGCTTCAACTAAATGCACGTGAAGAAATCATAAATGCATAAGATAAAGATAGCCATTTTATTGAATATCATTCAATCAAGACTATTATATGGAGTAGTTATACATGCCAATTTAATTAGGTTGCAGGGCACCATTCCAACAATCCCCTACTTACCCTAAAGCTAATTCCCTATAGTCTTTAAGCCCATTTTCTCTAGATGCATTTGAAAGACCTTTTGCATTGGGGGTTTAGTAAGTAGATCTACTATATTCTCTTTTGAGTCAACTCTTTCCACTTGGATGTCGCTTCTATCAATGACCTCTCAAATCAAATTATACTACCTTAAAATGTGCTTAGATCACTGATTAGATCTTAGTTTCATTTCTTAAGCAATGGCTTTGTTGTTGTCACACTAGATAACTATTAGCTCTTTCACACTAAGTACTACAACTAACTCTAGGATAAAGGTTTTCATTCGAACACTTTTATTTGTGTTATTCGATGTTGTAATATATTCTGCCTTAGTGGTAGAGTAAGTCATTATGTCTTATTTGGAACTCTTCCAATTCACTACACCATAATTGAGAGAAAACATAAATCCAAAAGTAGATTTGAGGTCATATTTATCGAATTGAAAACTAAAATCTGAAAACCACTCAAGTTTCCATTTTTCATTGTTGTATACTAGAAACAAGTTATTAGTTCTTCTAAAGTACTTAGGATTGTTTTAACGGCTTTCCAGTGACTCTCACTAGGATTGAATTGATAGCGACTTGTAATATTTAGAGCTTGAGCTACATTTGATCTCAATGACACATATTATGTTTCTAATAGTGGATGTATATGGTATGTGGGACATCTTTTTTCTCTCATCCTCAATCTTATTGGCCATAGACTTGGAGAGATGAATGCCATATCCCATTAGGATATGCAACCCCTATTAAATTTCTCTATATTAAACTTTTTCAATATCTTGTCGGTGTATGTTGATTAGGAGATCACCAATATCTTCTTTGATCTATCTCTATAGATCCATATTCCTAATACAAAGGATGCTTCTCTCAAATCCTTTATGGAGAATTGTCCAGATAACCATGTTTTAGTGCACTCTAATATTTTTTTCTCATTCCCAACTAGAACGATGTCATCATCATAAAGTATAGTAAGGTGTATCAAACTCCCGCTAGCCTTTTTATACACACATAGCTTATATATCATTTTTTGATGAAGCCAAATGATTTGTTCATCTCATCAAAATGTATGTTCCAACTTCAAGATGCTTGCTTTAGTCTATAAATGGACCTTTAAAGCTTCCAAATATTTTGTTCACTCCTTTTGGATGTAAAATCTTGTAGTTGCTCCATGTAAATTTCTTTATCAATATTACTATTGAGAAAAACAATCTTTATAACTATTTGCCAAATTTTATAATCACAGTAAGTAGCTATGGCAAGCATAATCCTTATAGATTTAGGTATAGTGACTAGTAAAAAGGTTTCCTCAAAGTTAATACTGGTTCTTTGAGTGTAGCCATTTGCTACTAGTTTAGTCTTAAAAGTTGCAACCTCTTTATCAACTTTAAGCTTTTGCTTATAGATTCACTTGCAACCAATAGGCATATACCCTTCGGTGGATCTACTGAAGTCCATGCTTTGTTAGAATACATAGAGTCCATTTTGGATTTTATGGCCTCAAGCTAAAGACTTGAATCTATGTTTGACATAGCTATCGCATAGATTCTTGGATTACTATCTGTTTAGCCAGTCTCATGAAGGAATCCGAACATTTTGAGTTGCTTTTTCATTTGGTTTGACCTTCTAGGAAGTTGTGTGTTAGGCTTGGGATGCTCTTTTGTTTCTATCACTTGTGAGATAGGATGATCATCTTAAACTTCATCAAGTTCAACAACAACACTTTTTCTATCTAATAAAAACTCCTTTTCTAAACAGGTGGCGTTTATCGAAATAAGCACCTTTTATTTTGAGGGATCATGAAGTAAAAACTTAAAGACTCTTTTAGGTATCCCTTAAACTTGTATAAGGTAGATCTTGCTTCTATTATGTCTCCTATTAGTCTCTTGACATAGGCAAGAGACCTTCCAACTCTGAAATAAGAGTAAGAAGGTGTTTTGCCAAATCACATCTCATGTGGTATCTTTAGCATTAACTTTGAAGGTAGTAAATTTAGTAGTCTCGCCGCCATATCTACAGTGTATCCTTAACAAAAATAAAGACATTAGTGAAACTCATTTCTTGGGACCTCTTGTGGAGTAGTGGAAACCTTTCTTCTAATAATGTATGGTTTCTTCTCTCAACTACTCCATTATGTTGAGGTGTGTTAAGTAGAGTCCATTGTGAGAATATCCTATTCTCTTTTATATAATCTAATAATTCGGTATTTAAGTGTTTACCTCCTCGATCCAATTGAAGAGCTTTAATACTAAGTCCTAACTGCTTTTCTATTTCATTCTTATACTCTATAAACTTTTCAAAGGCTTCGAACTTATACTTTATAAGTTACACATGTCTGAACTGAGTGTAGTCATTGGTAAAGATAATGAAGTAAGAATAGCCTCCTCTTACACTAAATCTTAGTGGACCACTAGGATCCATATGGATTAAATCCAAAGGATTAGAGGATCATTTTTTTGTCCTAAAAAAGGAGCCTTGTTAATTTTTCCTTTTAAATAAAACTCACAAGTAGGCAGATCCTCCAATACACTAATATTTAGTGATTTAGAGGGTATTAACTTATTCATCTTATTCTTGGAAATATGCCCAAGTCTAGCATGCTAAAAGTATACATTTTCTTGGTTATCTAATTTTCTTTTGTTGCTTTGTTGAATGTGCATAAGTGATAGTTGAGAATCCAAAATGTACAATCCATTACTTAGTGTACCAATAGCAACCAAAGAACTACTCTTCATTGCTTTCAACTTCCCATTTGAGATTGTAAAATCATATCCTTTATTGTCTAAAATGGAATTGAAATGATGTTCTTATCAAGATTTGGTACATAGAAGCAAGTATCAAGTACAATAGTAGAATTCCTTAAGTCTAACTTTATTATGCCTTTGACCTTGGATGTAACCTTTCCACCATTGTCGAGGTAGAAGATCAAATCCCTAAAACTTAGACTTCTTCTTTTTTCCATCTACTATAACGAATTACAATTGTGAGAACTATGTGCAGTATCAAATACTCATCAGGAATAATTGGTAGTTGAGTGCACTTTAATAAAGAACATACCCTTCCCAAGGGTTGCAACATGCTCCTTGTAATTGCACTTCCAATGGCATGTCTTGCTACAATAGAAATAAGTGGCATCCTTCTTACCCTCTTTATTCTTCTTAGCCCCATTAAATGCCTTCAATGATTGTTTCCCTCTCAAATAAGAACTCTTTTTCTTCCTACCCTATTTTTTCTTGCCTTAAGGGCATTTTGATTAAGAGGAGAAAGCAATCATTAGAGGCTTATCTTCTTTTATTATCGGCTCAGTAGTTACCAGTGTATTGACCAATTAATTGATTATGACTTCTTATTTTGACATGTTAAAGTTTATCACAAATTGATCAAATGAGCTCAATAGTGATTGTAGGATCAAATCCACATAGTGTTGGAGTAGTGCCATGCAAGCTAATGAGATTGACCTTGTAAACTATTTCACTTGTGGTACAATTTTGATTGAATGATATTCTTTATATGGCTACCTTCATCTAATGCTTTGTTTCACTTTACTAGTATTTAGATGAAGCCCTTAGATCACCTATGAGTGTAGGACTTAGTTTGATGACTGTGGAATAAGATCTGAATAGACTTAGTTTCAAGTCATAGAATCTTATGAGACAGGGCATCTACGATCTAAATAGACTTGGACTAATGATATATAAATCTAATGGTTGGAGATTACTTCATTCTATGAGCAACTGTATGAGATATGAGTACATGTTAGTGGATGCTTGTTAAAGAACAAAGTACTGAAGGCACACCAAAGAATCTAATCAATAGCCATAGTGGTAAGTTAGTGGTGGCTAGTTCTCTTACTTATACTAGTATATATTATTAGTTGTTTGACCTGAGGATCCATGGTTATCTTGTGTTTGATCCTCATGCTTTGACTCATCTTTGACCACCTAGCAGGTCTTTTGGGTTGAGATTAGGTATGAGCTATTTAGCACAGAGGTTTGTGAGATTTAAGATGGAATCTGACTCCTCGCTGTTGTGAAGGGCGAGTACATCTCCTATATGTTCTATGATGATCGATTCCCAGAAATCCTTATGCAAAGTGGTGTGAAAATTTGGAAAAGAAATTTTCTAAAGGTGAGGTCACACAATAGGGATCAAACATTAAGAATAGAGACATAGTATTAAGGCTATTAGGGAGCCGACAAATATCTTGCTCTAGGTTTCTTTCAGGAGATATGAGATAAAAGGACCATATTTGCATGACACATGTAAAGTGATAATGGTTTTCTAGAATATTTATTTTGGCTAATTAGTTGGGCTTCATGGGCTTGAGGTTGGACATCGACTATGGCGATTAAGTACTTTCAATTAATAAGATTAATTGAATTGAGTCGACTATTTAAAAGGAGTTTTAAACTAGAATGAATATAAGATATTCAAACGTCACAAGGAGTTGTGAGCCCATGTCCAATGAATGGTAGAACCTATTGCATCACATATAAAATCCAATTAGCTTCATAATTAATGGAGAGAATTTTCTAAGGTGTTAGAAAATAGTATCTCCTAGTGGACCGATTTTTGGGGCCAAGTTTGAAGGTCAATTTTAGTTTGATTGATTTAAGTGTTAAATTAATCAATTAATTTAAAAGTTAAATTAGACCAATAATTAAGGATTTAATTATTTGGTGCCAACATGATTATTAATTGGTTAAGTTAACTTAAAGAGTTAAGTTAACGAATTTAGTTTAAGGAGTCAAGTTAGTTTGACTTAAAGAGTTAAGTCAAAGGAGACTTAATTAAATTAAAGAGTTTAATTTGATTAATTAGGAATAATATATTTTGGTTGGAAAACTCAAATGAAGTTTGAGATGACATCTTAATTAATTTAAAATGAGATTCCAAATGTAATTAAGATGCAAATGAAATTCAAATGAAATTTGAATTCAAATTTGCCACCTTGGTAACCCCATATGGCCACCACCACTCATGCATGTGTGATGCCAACTTGGCATCACTCATTTTCAGCATCTATATATAGATATAGAGAGAGGAGGTCATGCATATGTTTATTGGAGTGAAGAATTAGATTCGTCATTTCCCTCCAAAAGCTATTTGCAAGCTAGCATTTCATATGTTGAAGACTAAGCTTTTTTCTTCATCTTCTTACCCCAAATTTGGCCTCCACCATCAGAAAATCTCTGGTCTTACTCTAACTCATAGATTAGAGATTTAGGAAGATCTCATTAGTGTGTGAACTTTTACAAATTGATCTGAAATTAGGATGATCTCATTTGTGTGAGGTTTGACTTTACAATTTTCTCTAGGACGTTACAGATGGCCAATTGATCTAAAATTTTACATGAAAGTTCTAAAAGATGTTCTATAGCTCCATATATTTTTTCATAATTTTTGAGCTGATTTGATAAGGTGATCATCGCAATCTTCTTGATGCGCTATAAGTAGGTAGATTCTAGAAACAGTGAAGTGTTCACAAGATACTCCTTGGATTTGCTCATCAAGGTAATCTTTTGTCTAAATCTAAATCATAGGCATGATTAGATCATTTATTTTCTTGTAGGCACTAGTTACTTAGATATTTTGAAGCTTTGATATTAGATCTTAGTACCTTACTAGCCTTTACATAGAGGTCAATATTCATAACTACTTCTAAAGTAGAGAGTTTCTCAATAAGTCTAATCGTCTTGAGATCATGATCATGAACACTATAACCCTTAATCATCCTAGTTCTAAAGTACTTCTTCAATAGCTTGTATCGTTTGTGCCTTGTTTGTATGTCATACAACTCTTGTAGGTGTCAGTAAATCTCTGCAACATTTTTAATATTTGCCTAAGACTTTTGGAGCTCATTGGACATGGATGCCATCATGGGACAATAGGTTTGGGGTTCATTCTCCACCCATTTCGTGAATGTTTCATGTGCCTCTTGATCGACAGCCTCACCTAACGTATCTAGTGGAATTTGAGTTAAGTAATATGTTATTTTCTTGAAGTCAAGAACAATCTTGAGGTTTCTTAGGCAATCGTGATAGTTTAGCTTGATTAGTTTATTGGTTTCCAAATGATCTTTATGGATTTTTAGCTATTCTTGAGATTTTGCAAATCTACATAAGCAAAGAAGAAAATATAAACATTTGATTGAATTTGATATTGTAAGCGTAATTATGTTTCAAGCATACTTTGCTCCCACAATTTTATCAAATTCCTTAACCTCATAAGAAATTCGGGAAATCATATTTTTTAGTAATAATCTAGGTCCAAAGGCATCACTTATGGACTCGTGACTCGTGAGATATTCACTCATGACCCTAAGGTAGGTAACAATTATCAATTGCATCTCTATACCCTTTATGTATTTTGCCTCACTTTTTATATAGACCCATAATTTGTGCGATATCTATACTACTAAGTATTAAGTCGTACCTACCAATCAATCTTAATTGTAAATTCAACTATGATCATTCCACGACTCATGAGATAATGTCATAGTAAATTTACATTAAAGTGTATCTTATGCAAAGGTAGAGATCATAGATTTCCACTAATAATGTGTCCCATGACTAGTTAACCAATGCACGATTATGGTAGCATCTCATGTCACACACCTATTGGTAGAAGACTCAGATAATTAAACTTGATTTAGTTTTACCTAATTTGACTTAATATTATTCTAGTGAGGGAATTTTGCTTGGAAGATCTCATCATTATTATTTCTACTTATTAAGGTTCTCTACCTTGAACATGCATCACCATACATTAATTGGGTAAAGAGCACATAAATAAGTAAATATATCTAAAATACATCTAAAAATTGGGATGGGCATGAGCCTTAACCAAGTAGTGCACTTAGAGCTATAGATGTACTACTTAGTTGATTTAGGTGGGTTGATTAAATTAATAGATATTATCTATTATATAAATATATTCCATGCATTCATAGGTCTTCAAACCTTCTTAATCCTCTTGCCCTCCCAGATATCCTTGAATCAATTAAAAGAAATAAAGAAAACCTCACCACCTAAGAGTTCTACTCTCATAACAATTACAAAGTAAAAAATCAAGAGGTATGCAAGTGTCATTTAATACAACTCATTCAATCAACATTAAATTTTAATTAAACTAAATTAAAGGCTCATGTTCATCCCCAAACTTCTATCATCCATTCAACAATTAAATGAAAAATAGCTAGAATTGATATTTAATCCATCAATTAAGTGCTTATCACATATATAATTAATTTATAGGCAAAATTAAGCATAACACTTATGAATCCGAATTTTGCACAAACTTAAAGTGCATACTTAAATTTGATCTTAAAAGCAATAAAAAATGTCCAACATTGTCTTGAGCACTTAAACAACAATTGTGCATCAAAGTTGTATGAAATAATCAAGTTCAGAAGGGCAAAAATACACAAAATGGCAAAATGGTGTTGCTTGGCAGCCTTGGGTAGGCTTGTTGTATAGTTGGCTACCTAGGCGCTCAACAAGAGTGCACATAGTGCCCTTGCTACAGTGCCATGGGCCAACCAGTTGGCAAGGCCCTTGCCACGAGGTGGCTTAGCCACCGTTTTGCTCTTCTAGCATTTCAAACCTTATGGACACTTCCACAACTCATTTCCATTGACAAATTTATAGATTATGAACACCTTTAAAACTAAAAATTAAAGTGCTCAAAGTGTTTTGAAAATCAAATCTAAGGAAGAATTACTATTCTTCAAACAACATCAAGTGACTCTAATCCAATTGGATCGAAAAATTTCCAAAGCATCTTTAAGCAATAATCAACATGCTAAATTAACATTTAACAACATACAATGCTAGATCAATGTTTAACATAATAGGATTTGAATCAAAACTCATGCCAACATATGAAATTCAGAATTAAGCACATATTGACATATTTCAATTCAACACATATAAAGCCACATGCATCAACTCCAAAATCTTAAATCCATCAACCGAATCAAGAAATTAGAGTCCTACAATAATTTCATCACATGGATCAACCCAACAAATCCAAAATTAGGCATACAATTGGCTCTTATACCACTTGAAGAAAGACGTATTGCAAGGATCCAAAGTAAATGTAAAATTAAAGAAAAACTTATATTGTAATTTATCTAACTAGGGATATTATTTTGTGCCATAATGAAGGATTTTAAAGTAAGATAGGTAACCTTGAAAGAAAACTTTAAAAGTAAAAAGGAAGATCTTCCTCTAGAACACTTTCTTGAAATCACATATAACATTAGGATCCAACAATCAAAGCATAAAAATGCTAAAAACTAGGCTACAAATGAAGCTAAGATCTAAACATACCATAGATTTAGATTTGGTATGAGGATTAATTGGATTTTCTCAAAATCAAAGGAAACTAGGAAGACGATAGCAACTCCTTGAATCTGCTTCATAGCAGTATAGTGGTTTCTCAAGCAACCTTTGTCCAACCAAATGATTTTTCCTCTAGCTGAAAATTTAACTAGAGTTCACCAACACCTTGATAGATCGGCAATAGAAAATTCAGCTAGAATAGAAAAAGTGAAGGCTTCCTACAAATACCTCCAAATGATTGCCTAAACAGAGGATCTTCAAAAGGCTAGCATCTAATTATCTTGCCTCTAATGACAAGATCCACACACCAATGTGCGATCCAATTCTTCTCAATGTCAGCTAAAGGACAAAAAGAAGAAATGCAAGAATGGAGGATTGATTTGGAGGTGGGAGATGAAGAAAAGTGAAGCTTTAGCACATGAGGCAACACTTAGGAAATTGAAGGGAAAAAGAGAGAATTTAACTCTTAGATCTAGATGCTTGTATTTAGATGCAAAAGTGGCCACCTACTCTCTCATTCTATATCTATATATATTGGGAGGATGGTGTGATGCCAAGGTGGATTCACATCTTCCTCAAGTTGGTGCCAACTTGCTTGTAAGTTGGCAAGCAAGTGGCATATGAATTTTGAGTGCATTTGAATTTTATTTGAAGTCTTTATTTCATCTCATGAAATGTAATCTAAATAAATTCTAATACCGCATCAAATGAACTTTTCATTTGAATTTTCCTCCAAAATTAATTCTTCATTTCAATTAAATTAAATACTATAATTTAATTAATTAACTTGATTTAACATTTAAGTCAATTTTTTTAACTCTTTAAGTAAGTCATTTTTAACTTAACTCCTTAAGTTAACTTAACCAATTGATATTCATGTGGAACTAAATAATTAACTCCTTAATTAATTAGTCTAATTTAACTCCTTAAATTAATTGGATCAATTTAATAATTAAATTGAGCAAGCCAAAATATCCACAAATTGCATCAGTTGTTTACCTCTAAAATTGATCATCAAGGAATCTTTCAACTCTTAGAAAATTCCCCTTTATCAAATAGGATTTGCAATTAGCTTTTATGTGTACCCTTTAGATTCTACCATTCATTGGACATGGGCTCACAATTCTATATGACTTCAGAATATCAAATATTTACATTAGTTTAAACTCCTTTAAACTAATGACTCAATTCAATTAATCTCATTAATTGAAGAGTACCCAACCTCCATAGCAAATGTCCAACCTCAAGCCCATGACGTCTAACTAATTGGCTGAAATAAATAGTTTTAGAGAACTATTTTAGCTCTATTGGTACCATGCAAATACGATCTTTTTGTCTCCTATCTCCTAAAGGACCTATGGTAAGATATTTGTTGGCTTTCTAATAGCCTTGATATTATGTTTCTATTCCCAATGTTCGATTGTAATTTATGACCTTATCTTTGGAAAGCTCCTTTTCCAAATTATCATATTATCTTGCGTAAAGACTTTTTGGAATCGATTATTATAGAATACATACGAGATGTACTCACTCTCCACAGTGACAAAGAGTTGGATCTCATCTTGGATCTCACAAAACTTTATGTTTAAGTGGCTCATGCTCAATCTTTACCCAAAGACCCGCTATGTGGCCAAGGAAGAGTTAAAGCATGGGGACCTAAACACAAGTTACCATGGTTCCTCAAATTAAAAGGCTAATTATATGCACTAGCACAAGTTGGAGAATTTGCCACTATCAACTTGCCTCTGCGGCTATCTCGTAGATTTTTTGAGGGGCTTTCAATGAACTTGTTCTCTGACAAGCACCCACTATGATGCTCCCATATCTCATATGGCTTGCTCATAAAATAGAGTAATATCCAACTCTTGGATTTATACATTGTTAGTGCAAGTTTATTTGAATCTTAAATATCCTATCTAATATGATCCTACAACTTGAAAGATTTAATATCACGATCGTGTATGACTTATTTCATAATCACCACCTAGTGTGTCACCAAGTCCCATAGTTATGTGTGATCTAAGGACTTCAACTAAATGCTAGTGAAATAAATATAAGCATAAGATGTAAATGGCCATTTAATGAATATCATTCAATCAATAGTGTATCACAAATGAAATAGTTTACATGCCAATCTATTTGGCTTGTGGGATACTATTCCAACATTTCTATGCAAGATTTACCTTATCTTTTCGTTGTATCTACTTCTCCACACCAAAGATGAATAAGTCCAACAACGTTTACTCAATGTTTCATCTCTAAGATGACACAAAATGATAGCAAAAGGTGAGTCAATCACAAGAGCCACCGGTCCTAAAAAATCCTCCAAAATTGATCTCCAATTAGAGGATCTAATTCACCAACTCTAAGCACACCACTAGTTATGCCTCTAAAGTTGATCCACACACCTTGATGAACACTTAATCCTCTCTCAATGTGCTAGAATATAGAGGAGAAAGAAGATGGAAGAAGGAGAAAGGTGTGAAGGAGTTTGGGGAGAGTGAAGATAGTTGGAGAGAATCTAGTGAAAAGGTATTTCTCAACACATGAGGTAACCTCATTTTAGAGGGGAAAAATAGGAAGCTAATTTGGCATAAGTGGACAGCTATGTGGGATGTATATGGTGCATTTATAGTGTGATTAGGAAGCTCCTGGAAGCTTTTACCACACATTTCTCACATTGCCTACTTGCATGCTTATTAGCTACCATTGTTGGATTTTAATTTCTAGAATTAAAATGCCAACTCATCAATTTAAAATTGACTCTTTCATTTTAATTTTCCTCCAAAATTGGATTTTCTTACTAATTAAATTAGATTCTCTTGCTAATTAACTCCATCACACACCAAGGTAGAAGATGCCAAAATTTTGTGCAAATCAGAACCTCCTAGGTCCTTTAAATTTGTCACACAAACAACTAAACAACAATAGTTTACCAAGGAGTACCAAGTCCCCCATATGTTGGACCTCTAATTTAGTAGTCCACACACCCAAGAAGAGTCCTAAATCATCCTTAAATATGCTAGATAACTGGACAATGAAGGTGAGGGAGTGGCATTTGGAGAGGAATTGGAGAATGAGAGAGTTTGGAGAGTGAGAATATTTAACACATGAAATATCACACTTTTAGAGGAAAAATGAGAATCTTGTGGAAGACCACCACATGGCCAGCCACTAGGGATATTTATAGAGAGGATAGTGTGATGCAAATTGGCATCACACCTCCCATGCTTATTGGCAACTTGCTAACTTGCATGTGAATTTGAATTTCACATGCATTTTCATTTAATTTGCACCATCATTTTATCTTATGAAATGTAATACAAATTAACTCTAATTAAATTCAAATGAACACTTTCTTTTTTATTTTCCCTCAAAATCCAAATACTCATTTTAATTAAATTAACTTTTTAATTTAATTAATTACTTGAAGTGAGGAATAGCATAAAGATCCAAGGTATGAAGAAAAATAGCTAAATAAAAATTGGACTATTCCTTGTCCAAGGTTCTAATCATGCTATTAAAGTGAATTAAAGGCAGGAAAATACCTTGATTGCCTATATCCAAAGGTAGTAAGGATGATACTAATGAACTCTTCAAAATTATGAATCCAGGCACAATAGAGAAACAACAATCAATTGCCCAAGCAAATCAACCCTAATCAAGCTAAAATTTATACAAAAGCTCCTAAACACACTTGAGGATCTCTAGTTAAAAATTATAGAAAATTCCAATCATGGGAAGATCTCCAAAAATTCTGCATCGCAGTGGATATTCAAGAGCAAAGCTCCCTAATTGTGAAGCCTCTAATTTTATGATCCACACGCCTAAGGAGAGCCCCAATTCTTCCTCTAACCAACTAGAGAACTAGAAGAAGAATGTATAGAAGGATTGAAAATATGGAGAGAAAAGGTGAGGATTATGTGAAACTTCAATACATAATTGGATCACACTTTTTGGAGGGAAAAATGAAATCTAGCATCACATAGATTGCTATGGCCAACGACCTCCTCTATTTATAGAGTTAAAGGTATGATGCAAGTTGGAATCATACCTTCCATGAGGTGGTATCCCAAGTTGGCAATCCACTTGCATGTGAAATGTGAATTTCACTTGCATTTGGATTTAATTTAACTCTACATTTCAACTCATGAAATGTCTTTCAAATTAATCCCAAATTAACTTCAAATGAACTCCTTCATTTAGATTTCCCTCCAAAATAAATTCCTCTTATTAATTAAATTAATTTTTTAATTTAATTAATTGATCCTGACTTAATTTCTTAAGTTAACTAACTTAACTGTTTGAGTTAGAAGATGTCAACTTAACTTTTTAAGTTAACTTGACTAATTATTTGTACATATGGCACCAATTAAATTAATTTCTTAATTTAATTGGTATAATTTAACTCTTTAAATTATTTTGACTAATTTAACAATTTATGTAATCAAGCCAAAATGACTAAAAATTAGCTAACCGATTTTCTCTCCAAAAATAGCTAGGATAAATTTTTTAACTCTTTAGAAAATTCCCCCCAACAAATAGAACTTCCTTTAAGCTTTTGTGTGTGACCCATTAGGTTATCCTATTTATTGGACATGGGTTTACAACTCTTGTGATACATTGAATATTGAAATATTTGTATTAGTTTAAACTCCTTGAAACTAATAATGCATTTGGTTAATTTCTATTAATTGAAGAGTATTCAATCTCCTTGATTAATGTTTAGCCTCAAGCTCATGGGGCCCAACTATTTGGTCAAAATGAATACGTTCTTAGTGAACTATTCTAGCTCTACGCTTGCCATGTAAATATAGTCATTCTGTTTCTTCTCTCCTAAAAAGGTCTAGGGCAAGATATTTTTCAGCTCCCTAATAACCACGATCATTATTTTCTATTCCCAATGTTTGATTCCCTTTTGTGACCTCATTTTTAGAAAACTCTTTTTTCAAATTGTCATACTTCTTTGCATGAGGACTCCTTCGAATTAATCATTATAGAACATATAGGACATATACTCACCATTCACAACGATGAAAAGATGGATCCTATCTTAGATCTCTCAAATCTTTATCTTTAAATAGCTCTTACCTAGTCTCAACTTGAAAGATCCATAATATGGTCAAAGAAGACTCAAAGCATAAGGACTAAAACACAAGGTTACCATGGATACTTTGGTCAAATGACTAATTATATGTATTAGCATGAGCTGGAGAACTTGTCATTACTGACTTGCCACTTAGGCAATCTAATGGATTCTCCTGGTGGGTCTTCAATGAATTTGTTCTCTAACAAGCACCTACTAAAATGCACCTGTGTCTAACATAGATTGCTCATGAAATAGAGCGATATCTAACTCTTTGAAATTATGCATCATTAGTGTAAGTTTATTTGAATCTTAGATGCCCTATCTCATAAGATTATATGACTTGAGATATTTTAAAATCATAATCGTGTGAGACTTATTTCATGATCACCTCCCAAAGTGCTACCAAGTCCTGTAATCATGTGTGATTTAGCAACTTCAATGAAATGCTAGTGAAGTAAATTAAGCATAAGATTAAGATGGCTGCTATATTTGAATATCATTCAATCAAGATTATATCACAAGTGAAATAGTTTACATGCCAATCCAATTGGCTGCGGGGCATTATTCCAACAAGAATAACTTAACTCCTTAAGTTAATTAACTTAACTTTTTAAAATAATAGGCATTAACTTAACTCTTTAAGTTAACTTGACTAATTAATTGTTACCTAGCACCAATTAAATCTAACTGCTTAATTTTAATTGGTCTAATTTAACTTTTTAAATTATTTTGATTAATTGAAAAATTAAATTGAACAAGCCAAGATGACAAAAAATTTAGTTAATCAATTTTTTCTCCAAAACGCCTAGAATGAATTTTCTTACTCAATAGAAAATTCCTCCCATTAAATAAGAATTTTTTTTAAGCTTTTGTGTGTGACCCATTAGGTTTATCCATTCATTGGACATGGGCTCACAACTTATTATGATATTTTAAATATTAAAATATTCATATTAGTTTAAACTCCTTTAAACTAATAACTCTTTCAATTAATCTTCATTAATCAAAGAGTGCCTAATCTCCATAGTTGATGTCTACGGTCTTTCCATCTCCTATCTGCCAAAAAGGCCCAGGGTAAGATATTTATCAATTCCCCAATAGTCTCAATAACTATGTTTCTATTTCCAATTTTTCATTCCCTTTTATGACCTCATATTTGGAAAACTTTGTTTCCAAATGTCTTACTGCTTTGTGCAAGGATTTCTTAGAATTGATAATTATAGAATACATAAGAGATGCACTTGTCCTTCACAACAATAAGGAGATAAATCCTTTTTTAGATCTCATAAACCTCCATTCTTAACTAGCTTTTACCCAATCTCAACTCAAATAACCCGCTATGTGTTCGGTGAAAAGTCAAAGCATGAGGATCAAAACATAAGGTCACCATGGATCCTTTGATCAAAACATAAGTTGGATAACTTGCCACTCTAGCTATCTTGTGGATTCTTTGGGTGGGTCTTCAGTCAGTTTGTTCTCGAACAAACACCCACTAGTATGCATCCATGTGTAAGATAGATTGCTCATGAGGCAAAGTAATATCTAACTCCTTAGAGTATACATTATTAGTGCAGGTCTATCTAAATTTTAGATGTTCTATTTCATAAGATTCTATGACTTGGAATATTTACAATCATGATCGTAGAGACTTGTTTTATTATCACCACCTAATGCATGACCAAGTTTCATGGTCTTGTGTTATTTAAGGGCTTTAACCAAATGCTAGTGAAGTAAAATAAGAATAAAATAAAGATGACCATTTTATATGAATATTATTCAATCAAGATTGTATCACAAGTGAAATAGTTTATGTGTCAATATAATTGGCTACGGGCCATTATTCCAATAGTACGTCTATTTGAATTTTAAATGACCTGTCTCATAAGATGCTATAACTTGGAATATTTAAAATCATGACTATAGAGACTTGTTTCATGATCACCATCATATACGTGACCAAGTCCCGCTTACTTGTATGATTTTAGGGCTTCAACCAAATGCTTGTGAAGAAATCATAAGATGAAGATGGCCATTTTATTGAATATCATTCAATCAAGATTGTTATATAGAGTGGTTATACATGCTAATCTAATTGACTTGCTATGCACTATTCCAATATTCCAAAGTTGAGATCATAATTGGGAATCGAACATCAAGAATAAATATATAGATATTAAGGTTATTAAAGAATCGACTAGTATCTTGTCTTAGGTCTATTTTGGGGGATAGGAGACAGAAGGACCCTATTTGCATGGTAATCATAAGTGATAATGATTCACTTGAAATTAATTATTCTGATTGTTTGGGCTCTATAGGCTTGTGTTAGGCATCGAATATGGAGAGTAGGTACTCTTCAATTAATAGAAATTAATTGAAAAGGTGATTAGTTTAAAAGAGTTTAGACTAATTGGAGTATTGATATTCTATACGTCACAAATAGTTATGAGCATGTCTCACGCGGTTTGCTCATGAAATGAAGCAATATCCAACCTTTAGATTTATGCATCGTTAGTGGAAATTTATCTGAATCTTAGATGCCCTATCTCATAAGATTCTACAACTTGGAAGATTTAAGATCACAACTATATAAGACTTGTTTCATGCTCACCACCAATGCATGACCAAGTCCTTTAGTCTTGTGTGTTCTAAGGGCTTCAACTAAATGCCAATGAAGTAATATAAGCATAAGATGAAGATGGCCATTAATAATGAATATTCTTCAATCAAGATTGTATCATAAGTGAAACAGTTTACATGCCAATCTATTTGGCTGTAGGGCACTGTTCTAACACCAAGGCCTTTGTGTGTATTAGGGAATGTGATAAAGCCTTTCCACAGTTGAAGAAATATTTTATGTCATCTCCATTATTAAGAAAGCTAAGGACAAGTGAAATATTATGTTTGTACCTAGCCACCATTGACATTACAGTCAGCATCACCCTAGTGTGCGAATAAGAAAGAAAATACTAATTGATCTCTTACATCAGGTACCTCTTGTAGGGTGTTGAAGTAAGATATTTTCCTAGCAAGAAACTACTTTTGGAGATGGTGATGGCCACGTGGAAGCTTTATCCTTACTTTCAAGCACTCCAAATGATGGTGTTCACCAATCACCCATGAAGAGGATACTTAGTAGTTTAAAAGCTTATGGAAGACTGATCAAATTAATGATGGAGCTTAGTCAGTACGAAATTAAGGCATATGTTTTAATGACTTCCAAGCAGAAAGTGTGGGAGACAATGCATATAGCTTTCTTCAAGCTTAGACTCTATACACAAATAGATTATTCATGAGATCTGATAGTAAAGCAAGGATAGTCCTTGGGAGTCCTCATAACAAAAAGCTTGATTATACTTTAAGATTAACTTTCCGGCCTTTAATAACAATGTTGAATATAAGGCGCTAATCACCAAAATAAAGTTGGCCTATACAACCACAGCATGATGTTTGCAACCCCAAAATGACTCCTAATTGGTTGTAAACTAAGTTACAAGGAACTACAAGACCAAAAAAAATAGCACTATGAGATACTAGGCTGAGTAGAAGTAATTAACTGGAGGTTTGAGTGCTTTGCTTTTACTCAGAGTCTATGTGAAGAAAATGTAGATGCTGATTAGCTAGCTAAGATTTCTAACATGCTGGTGGCCATGGAGAATCACAAACCACATTCTTGATTTTAGTTTCTGCAAACTAAAATCTTTCTGAAGGCGCGACTTGTTCCCTCCCATAGATAATGTAGATAAGGAACTATTGCATAGATGACCTTTATCATAAAATGCTTACAGAATGGCAACCTATTGGACCACCTAAAAGAAGCTCGATAAGTGAAGGTATGAGTGGTTTAATTTACTGCTACTAGATAACAACTTATACAAATGAGGCTTCTTGCAAGCTTACCTAAAGAGAGGTATTCTGTGCTAGAACAATTTTGGAGCAATATCTCTAGCATCTAAAGCTCTTCAATGAGAATACTTTTGGCAAACCAGGCTAAAAATGCCCATGCATTGGTAAGGAGCAACAACCTTATGAAATATATGCCCTCTTGGATCTCCAACCTAACGTTCCTTCGCAACTAGTTAGTTGAAAGAAAGTATAGCACAAGGATCCAAGTTATAAAGCAAAAATAGCTAAATAAAAACTTAACTAAACTTTATCTAAGGATCAAATCATGCTTATAAAATGGATTTGGTTGTAGAAAAATACCTTGATTGCTAAAATCCACGGTAGAAAAGGATAACAATGTTGAACTCTTTCAAAATTGCAAAATCCTGGCGCAATAGAGAACTAGCAACAATTACCCAAGGAATTCACCTCTGATTGAGCTAAATTTGGACAAAAACACCTTAAAACATTTGAGGAACTCCAGTAAAAATTTCAGCAAAAACAAAAATCAGCAAGGTCACAAAAAATGCTTCCAAACATTTTGCACTATAGCGGATCTATCAATAGTAAAGCTTCCCAAGCATGAAGCCTCTAATGAAATGATGCACACACCTAAGGCAAGATACAATAAGCTAGATCACAAAAGGATAAAGAAGAGATAAAGGACAAAAATGTGGAGGAAAAGTAAGGAAAATATGTGAAACTTACAACACGTGAGTGAATTACACTTTTGGAGAGAAAAAGAAAATCTAGCATCAATAAAGGAGGAGGTGTGAAGCAAGTTGGCATCACACCCTCCATGAGGTGTGTTGCCAACTAGGCACCCTATTTGTATGTGAAATGTGAATTTCACTTGCATTTGAATTTCATTAGGAATCTTCATTCAACTCATGAAATTAAAGTCAAGTGTAGCAAAGGATCCAATAAATAAAGCACAAAATAGCTAAATCAACTTATCTACACTCGAAGCCAAAGATATAATCATGATAAAAATTTATATTTGGATGAAGGATTACTTTGAATGCTCAAAAATCCTATGAAGAATGAAGAGTAGCTTGAGCACTTCAAAACTGTCTCTAATCAGCGTAGCAGCAACTCGGCAACAATTGCCCAATCAAATCATCTCCAAATTGTTGAAATTTGGACACAACCTCCTCAAAATATTAGGGAATCTCCAGTAAAATAATTCAACAAAAACAGAATCCAGAAAGGTATGGAAACAACACTACAAAGTATCTGCCCTTGTAGTGGATCTCCAAAAGCCAAGCTGTCCAAGCATCTAGCCTCTAATGTCAAAATCAACATACTAATGGAAAATCCAAATCACTTCAGGTCAGCTGGAACACCAAGGAGAGAAAAGGAGGTGAAGGCCAAATTTTTGGGAGGGAAAGGTGAAAAAAGTGTGAAGCCTCAACTCATGAATGAATCACACAAAATTAGAGGGAAAAATGGAATCTAACAATTAGATCATGCAAGTGTGTATGGCCAACCACCTCTTTCCTATTTATAGGGAAGGAGGTGTGATGCAAGTTGGCATCACACCTCCTATGAGGTTGGCACCAATTTACAAGCAAATTTTTAATTTTAGTTGCATTTAAATTTCATTTGGAATCTTCATTTCATCTCATGAAATGTCATCCAAATAAATTCAAATGCACTCCAAATGAATTCTTTCATTTTTAATTTTTCTTTCAAAATTAATTCTTCACTTTAATTAAATTAAGCCCTTAATTTAATTAATTGCTCTTAACTTAACTCTTTAAGTCAATTAACTTAACTTCTTAAGTTAGAAAGTATCAACTTAACCCCTTAAGTTAACTTGATTAATTGATAGTCATGTGACACCAATTAAATTAACTCCTTAATTTAATTGATCTAATTTAACTTCTTAAATTATTTAGATCAATTTAACAATTAAATCGATCAAGCTAAAAGGAAAGAAAATTTAGTCAACCGTTTCCTTCCTTAAAATCGGTCAAGAGAAATATTTCTAACTCTTAGAAAATTTCTTTCCTCTAGTAGGATTTCTATTTAGCTTTTGTATATGACCCATTAGGTTCTACCATTCATTGAACATAGTCTCACAACTCTTGTGATATTTAGAATATTGAAATATTCACATTAGTTTAAACTCTTTTAAACCAATGGCTCAATTCAATTAATCTCCATTAATTGAAGAGTACCCAATCTTCATGATTGATGTCCAATTACAAGCCTATGGAGCTCAACTAATTGGCTGAAATGAATGTGCTTCTTGAGAACCATTCTAGTTCTATGTTTGCCATGCAAATATGGTCTTTTCATCTCCTATCTACCGAAAGAGGCCTAGGGTAAGATACTTGCCAGCTCTCTAATAGTCTCGATATCTATGTTTCTATTTTTAATGTTCGATTTCCCTTTATGACTTCATATTTGGAAAACTCTTGTTCCAAAATTGTCATACTACTTTGTGTAAGAATTTTATGGAATCGATTTAAAGGCACATGTAGTGGTAGGATCTAATAATCAAGACTTTAAAAACTGAAAGTAACTAGGCTACACATATCACCAAGGATCTAAACATCCCATTGATTCAGATTTGGCTAGAAGAATACCTCAATTCTCAGAAAATCAAAGAGAATGAGGAAGAAGCTTTTCAATTTCTTGAATCTATCTTCCAGCGCCACAGTAGAATCCAATCAACCTTTGACCAAGCAAATGAACTCCAATTTGAGTGAAATTTGCATAAAAAAATCATCAAATCATTGAAGAATTTCCAATCATTCTTTAGTTAGCTAGAAATTAAGAGGAGAGATGAGAGACAAATGGCCAATTTAGGGGTTGGAAAAGAAGAGAAGGTGAACTTCAATACATGAGTAAAAACCTTGAAGAATGGAGGGAAAATGTGAAAGAATCTAATTCTTCACATATGTTGCAAGTTGCCGCCCACTCTCATCTCTATATCTATATGTAGAGAGAGAATGGTGTGGTGCCTAGTTGGCATCACACCTTCCTTAAGTTGTGGGATTGCCAACTTGCTTGCAATGCTTGCAAATTGTTAAATTCAAATCTAATTTGAATTTGTGTGCATTTTAATTTCATTTGAAATCTAATTTCAAGCTAATTAAAATGTCACATCAAATGAGCCTTGCATTTAAATTTTCCTCCTAAAAGGATTCTTCTCATTAATTAAATTAAATACTTTAATTTAATCAATTAACCTTTGACTTAACACTTAAGTTAACAAGCCTAACTCCTTAAGCTTAATTAACTAGACCAATTGATGGTCACATGGTACCAAATAATTAACTCTTTAATTATTAGTTTAATTTAACCTTTAAATCAGTTGATTAATTTAATACTTAAATTAATTAAGCTAAGTGACAATTCAATTTTCAATCACCCTAAACATTGATCACCTTAGAGTGAATTTTCTAACACTTAGAAAGTTCCTCCTAGATTTAGGAAATACTATTAACTTTTGTGAGTGACCCAATAAGTTCTACCATTAACTAGACATAGGTGTACAAGTCCTTGTGACTTTTGAATATCATATATTCTTTTTATTTTAAAATTCCTTTTAAACTAAATTGATTCAATTCAATCAATCTCCATTAATTGAAGAGTACCTAATTTCCATGGTCAATATCCAACCTCAAGCCCATGAAGCCCAACAAATTGGCCAAAATGAATACTTTTGGAGAACTATTATAGCTCTACATGTACTATGCAAATATGGTCCTTTCGTTTCCCATCTTTCGAAAGAGGCCTATGGCAAGATATTTGCTAGCTCCCTAATAGCTTCATACTATGTCTCTATTCTCAATGTTTCATTTCTCTATGTGACATCATTTTTGAAAAACTCTATTTTCAAATTGTCATACTACCTTGTGCAAGGATTTCTTGAAATCATTCATTATAGAATACATAGGAGACACATTTACTTTTCACAAAGACGAGTAGTAGGATTCCATCTTGGACCTCATAAACCTCCATGCCTTATAGCTCATGCCCAATCTCAACCCGAGTGGTTCGCTAAGTGAGTAAGGAAGAGTTAAGGTGTGAGGATCAAAATAATGTTATAATGGATCCACATGTCAAAGGACTAATAATAGGTACTAGCATAAGTAGGAGAACTTGCCACTATAGCTATCTAATGTATTTTTTGAGTAGGTATTCATGCTTTGTTTCTTTACAAGCACCAATTAAATGCATCTATATCTTATGTAGGATTGCGCATGGAATGGAACAACATCCAACCCTTGAATTTATGCATCATTAGTACAAGTCCATTCAGATTTTAGATGCCTTGTCTCATAAGATCCTATGACTTGGAAGGTTTAAAATCACGATCATGTAAGACTTATTCCATGATTACCATCTTTTGCTTAAACAAGTCTCATAGTCTAGTGTAATTTAAGAGCTTTTTCCAAGTGCCAGTGAAGTAATGAAGAGCATAAGATGAAGATGGCCATATAAATAATATCATTCAATTAAGATTATTTTATAAGAAAATAGTTTTATAAGGTCAATCTAATTACCTTGCTGGGCATTATTCCAACGATGATCCACATACCAATGTTATGTCCAATTCTTCTCAATTTTAGCTGGAGATAGAGAGGAGAATATGCAAAGATGAGGTTGAATTAAAGGTAGGAGAAGAAAGAAAAGTAAAGCTTTAACACTTGAGGTAACATTTGGGAAATAGAGGGAAATTAAGAGAATCTAATTCTCATGAAATGTGATGTCTTGCATCTTAATTGTAGCTGGCCACCTCTCTCTACATCTATATATAAGGGAGAATGGTGTGATACCACTTTGGCATCACACCTTTCTCAAAGAGAGGACCTCCTACTGCCTTGCAAGTTGGCATGTATTTGAATTTCATTTGAAATCTTCATTTTATCTCATGAAATATCATCAAAATAAATTCTATTACCACACCAAATGTGTTGGAATAGTATCCTGTAAGCTAATAAGATTGGCATGCAACCTATTTCACTTACAATACAACTTTGATTGAATGATATTTTCTATAAATGGCCATCTTCATCTTATATTACTTCACTGGCATATGGTTGAAGCCCTTAGATTACACAAAACTATACGACTTGGTCATGCTCTAGGTAGTGATCATGAATAAGTCTTACATGATCATGATCTTAAATATCATAGGTCGTAGAATCTTATGAGATAGAGGATCTAAGATTCAAATAGATTTACACTAATGTTGCATAATCTAAAGGTTGGATGTTGTTCTATATCATGAGCAAACCATATGTAATATGGGTGCTTGTTAGAGAACAAGGTACTGGAAACCTACTTGGGGAATCTACTAGATAGCCATAGTAGCAAATCAATAGTGATTAGTTCTCTAGCTTGTGCTAGTGAATACAATTAGTCCTTTAACTTGTGGATATATTATAACCTTGTGTTTAGGTCCTTATGTTTTGACTCCACTTTTGGCCACTTAGCAGGCATTTTGGTGGTGATTGGGCATGAGCTACTTAGAAATGGAGATTTATGAAATCTAAGATGGGATTTGACTCATCGTCTTTGTGAAGGATGAGTGAATCTCCTTCTCCTATGCATTCTATGAAGATTGATTTCAAAGAGTCTTTGTCCAAGACAATATGATAATTTGGAAAAGGATTTTACAAAGATGAGGTCACAAACTAAAATCAAACATTAAGAATAGATGCATAGTATCGAGGCATTAGAGAGTCGACAAATATCTTGCACTAAACTTCTTTTATGCAAATAGGAGATGGAAGGACTATATTTACATAGTATGTGTAGAGTTAGAATGGTTCATCAAAAGTATCATTTGATCAATTGTTGGGCTTTATGGGCTTGAGGTTAGACATCGACCATGGAGATAGGTACGCTTCAATTAATAGAGATTAATTGAAATGAGTTGGTTAGTTTAAAGGAGTTTAAACTAACGTGAATATATGATATTCTTATGGGCTAGTAAATCACTAAGATCAAATATTAAAACTTTGAAACTTGAAAGTATCTAGTGCCTACAAGCTAAACAAGAATCTAATCATGCCTAAGATTCATATTTAGATAGAGGATTACCTTGAAGAGAAAAATCTAAGGAGTAGCAAGTGAACACTTCATTGGTTCTAGAATCTGCTTGCTAGTGGCTTAGTGAGAAGATTGCAATGATCGCCCTATCAAATCACATAAAAAAATTCTAAACAAATACTTGGAGATTCCCAACATATTTACAAAAGTTTAGTTAAAATTTCAAATTAATAGACCATCTAGAACTCCCTATAAAAAATTGCCAAGTTGGACTATGTGCAGGCAAATATCCAAAACTAAGCAAGTCACACACCTTGCCTCTATTGTAATGATCCACACACTAATGAAATCTTTCTAAATCTCTAGTCTATGAGCTGGAGTAATACCATAGATTTGCTAATGGTGGAGGCTGAATTTGGGTAGGAAGCAGAAGAAGGAAGCTAAGTTTTCAACACATGAATGCTAGCTTGCAAGTGGTTTTGGAGGAAAAGAGAAGAATCTAATTCTTCACACCAATTGTGATATGTACGATCTCCTCTCTCTATATTTATATATAGATACTAAAATATGAGATGCCAAGTTGACACCACACAATGCATTGGGGGAGTAGCCAAGTAGGGTTGCCAAGGTGGTAAATTTGAATTCAAATCTCATTTAATTTCATTTGCATTTTAATTATATTTGGAATCTCATTTTATATTAATTAAGATGCCATTTCAAATATTATTTGAAATTTCCCTCCAAATTTCATTCTTCTCAATTAATTAAATTAAACCTTTTAATTTAATTAATTATCTGCTAAGTTAACTCTTTAAGTCCAATTAGCTTACCTCCTTAAGCTAAATTCGTTAACTTAACTCTTTAAGTTAACTTGACCAATTGATAGTTATGTTGGCACCAAATAATTAACTCCTTAATTATTGGTCTAATATAACTTTTAAATTAGTTGATTAATTTAACACTTAAATTAATCAAGCCAAAATTAACCTTCAAACTTGATATCAAAAACTCGATCCACTAGGAGAAATTCTTTTCTTACACTTTATAAAATTTTCTCCAAAAACTAGGAAGCTGATTGGATTTTTTGCGTGACCCAATAGGTTCTACCGTTCATTGGACATGGGCTCACAACTCCTTGTGACTTTTGAATTTCTTATAATTATTCTAGCTTAACATTCTTTTTAAACTAGTCGATTCAATTCAATTAATCTCATTAATTAAATAGTACCCAATCTCCATGGTCGATGTCCAACCTTAAGCCCATGGAGCTTAACTAATTAGTCGAAATGAATATTCTAGAAAACCATCATCGCTCTACACGTACTATGAAAATATGATCATTCCATCTCCTATCTCCTAAAAGAGGCCTAGGGCAAGATATTTGTTGACTCCTTAATAGCCACAATATTATGTCTCTATTCTCAACGTTCAATCCCATTGTGTGACCTTACCTTTGGAAAAATTCTTTTCTAAATTGTCATACCACCTTGAGTAAGGATTTCTTGGAATCAATCATTATAAAATACATAGGAGATGCACTCATCCTTCACAACAACAAAGAGTCAGATTCCATCTTGGATCTTACAAACCTCCATGTTGAGTAGCTCATACCTAATCTCAACCCAAAAGACCCACTAGGTAGTCAAGGAAGAGTTAAAGCATGAGGACCAAACACAAGGTTACCGTAGACCCTCAGGTCAGAGGACTAATAATATGCACTAGTGTAAGGAAAAAAGCTAGCCACTATCAACTTGCCACTATAGCTATCTAGTGGATTCTTTGATAGGTCTTAAGTGCTTTGTTCTTTAATAAGCATCTACTAACATACACTCATATTTGATACAGTTGCTTATGGAATGGAGCAATCTCCAACTGTTGGATTATGCTTCGTTAGTGCAAGTTTATTCGGATCTTAGTTGCTCTATCTTTATTAATTCTACACCTTGAATGATTTAAGGTCACGATTGTGTGAGACTTATTCCATGGTCACCAAATCAAGTCTTGCAGTCATAAGTGATCTAAGGGCTTCATCTAAATGTTAGTGAAGTGAAATAATGCATAAGATGAAGATGGCCATATAAAGAAATATCATTCAATTGATATTAGTTTTACAAGGAATTAGCTTTTACAAGATCATTCTCATTGGCTTGCAGGGTATTATTCCAATAATTCTAAAGTCACAAAGGTTGTGAGCCCATGTTCAATGAGCGGTAGAACCTAATGGGTACAGAAAAGTCAATCAACAATCCTAAATGTTGAGGGAAATTTTCTTAGTGTTAGAAGAATTTCGAGGTGGTCAAAAATAGAGGGAATCAGTTAACACAAGTTTTAGTTATTTTGGTTTGATCAATTTAATTGTTAAATTGATCTAATTAATTTAAGGAGTTGAATTAAGATCAATTAACTTAAGTGTTAATTTAATTTGGTACCATATGACTATCAATTGGTCAAGTTAACTTAAAGAGTTAAGTTAACAAAACTAGCTTAAAGAGTTAAGTTAGTTGCCTTAAAGGTTAAGTCAAAGTTTAATTAAATTAAAGTGTTTAATTTAATTAAAATGAAAAAATAATTTTGGATGGAGAATTCAAATGAAATGTCCATTTGGAGTGGAATTAGAATTTATTTGGTGGATATTTTATAAGATGAAATGTAGATTCCAAATAAAATTCAAATTCACACAAATTAACATACAATTTGCAAGATGCTTGCAAGTTGGCATGCTTAGGTGGCACCCCCCCCACCATCCTCCCTCTATATATAGGTATAGAGAGGGGGCGGCAAAGCTAAGATCATTCACACATTTTGTGCATATAAAAATTGGATCCAAAATTTTCCTCCCAAAGTGATTCTCTCATGAGTTGAGGCGTCATTCTCTTCTTCAACTCCTGCTCACTTTTGGCCTCCTCCCAGCTCTATTTATCCTTGATTTTTCCAGCTAAATTTATGGGAAATGGATTGTCCATTGGTGTGTGGACTTTAGCATTAGAGGCAAGATGAATTTCGGATTGCTTGTTTTTGGTGATCCTCTGTTCCGGCTGTGATTTTCTGGAGTCAGTTTGAGGTCTTTCCAGAGGATTTTGGAGCTGAGTGTTTTTCTGAACATTCACCATTGAGTTGGAGAAATTTTGGTCCATATTTTTCTTGAATCTAAGGTTATTTTACCAATCAAAAGTTGATCACACCTTGCTGCGCCAGAAGCAGTCTGCTTTCGGGAAAAGAAGCACACCTTCAAGTTTTGGTTGGATTTTGTTTAAGAGGTAACAATCAAACCTTAATCCATTATATAGGCACGATTCAGATCCTTGGGACGGTGTAATCTAAGTTAGATTTCAGTTTTTGAATGTTTTAATTGGATCCTTAGCGTTACACCTCTTTCAAAATGAACATTTCATTTGAGTTTTCTCTCCAAAATTAATTCTCCATTTAATTAAATTAAACTCCTTTAATTTAATTAATTACCATGAATTTGCTCTAAATTCTTTAAGCAAGAAATTGTTAACTCCTTAAGTTAACTTGATCAACTGATAATGAAGTGGTAACAAATAATTAACTCCTTAATTAATTGGTTTAATTTAATTTCTTAAATTAATTAGATCAATTTAACTCCTTAAATTGACCAAGTTAAAATCTACCACAACCTTTGTGTTAATCGGTCAACCTCCAATTTGTCATGTAGGAATTTTTCTAACTCCTTAGAAAATTCCCCTTCTCATCTAGGATATGCAATTGCTTTTGTGTGTGACCTATTAGATTCTACTATTTGTTGGATATGGACTCGCAACTCTTTGTGACTTTTGAACAATTTATATTTATCTTAGTTTAAACTTCTTTAAACCAGTTGACTTAATTCAATTAATTTTTATTAATTGAAAAGTATCTAATCTCCAAGGTCGTTGTCCAACTCAAGCATATGGTGTCCAACTAATTAGCCTAAATGAATGCTTTTGGAGAACCATTCTTACTCTACACATTTGGTGCAAATATGGTCCTTTTATCTCTTATCACCTGAAAGAGACCTAGGGTAAGATATTTGTTAGCTTTCTAATAGCCTCGATTCTATGTCTCTATTCAAATGTTCGATTCCAATTTGTGACCTCATCTTTAGAAAACTCCCATTTCAAATTATCATATTGCTTTGTGCAAGGACTCTTTGGAATCGATCATTATAGAATATATAAAAGATGTACTATCCCTTCACAATAATGAGGAATCAGATCCCATTTTGGATTTGACAAACCTCCATACCTAAGTAACTTATACCCAGCATCCACCAAAATGACCCACTATATGGCCAAGGAAAAGCCAAAGCATGAGGACCAAAATACAAGGTTCCAAGGGATCCTTAGGTCTAAGGTCTAATTATATGCACTAGGGTAGGCTGGAAAACTTGTCACTACCAACTTGCCACTATGGCTACTAGTGGATTCTCCAAGCGGGTCTTCAATGCCTTGTTCCTTGACAAGTACCCACTAACATACACCCACATCTCTTGTGGCATTGCTAATAGAATAGAGCTATATCCAACTCTTAGATTTATACATTGTTAGTGCAAATTTATCCAAATCTTAGATGTCTTTATTCTCATAAGATTCTATGACTTGCAAGATTTAAGTCATGATCGTGTAAGACTTATTCTATGATCACCACCCAGTGTGTGACATCTCAGTGGTAATGTCGACCGTGGTATCTAGTTTGGAACTTTTCTAACCCATCGTGCTGCCATTGATGCAACATAAATCCATAAGTAGATTTTAGGTCATGTATATAAGATTGGAAACTAGAATTTGAAAACCCCTCAAGTTTCAATTTTCCATTGCATTATACTTAAAGTCTTTAGTCCTTCTCAAGTACTTAAGGATTGTTTTAATGGCCAACCTATGACTTTTATCAGGATTGGATTGGAAATGACTAGTAACACTTAGGGCATGTGCCACATCTGGTCATGTACATTGAATGGTATATAATACTCTGCATAAGGTATGTGGGATATTCTATATCTCTCATTGTCCATTTTAAGGGCCATGGACTTGGAGAGATGAAGATCGTGTCCCATCGAGATGAATCTACTCTTAGATTCTTTCATACTAAACCTCTTTAGTATCTTATTAATGTACAGTGTTTGGGAAAGCCCTAGAGTCCACCCTGATTTATCTTTATAGATACATATTACCAATACGTAGGGTGTTTCTACCAAAATCTTCATGGAGAATTGAGTAGATAATCTTACTTTAGTACACTTTAACATTTCTCCCTCATTCTTAATGAGAAGAATGTCTTTGACATAAAGCACAATAAATTGTATACTATTCCTATTAGCTTTCTTGTACACATAAGATCTATACATACGTTTGTCAAATCCAAACAATTTGACTTTCTAATCAAAACATATGCTCCAAGTTTGGGATGCCAGTTTGAGTCCATATGTGGATCTTTGGAGTTTGTAAACCTTTTGCTCATGCCCTTTAGATGTAAAACCATGTGGCTGTTATATATAAATTTCTTCTTCAATGTTTCCTTTGAAAAAAATGATTTTCATATCCATTTGTCATATCTTATAGTATAGTATGCAACTATGGCAAGAAAAATCCTAATAGACTTAGGCATTATGATCGGTGAAAAGGTTTTCTCAAAATCAATATAGGGTCTTTGAGTATAACCTTTTACCACTAGTCACACTTTAAAGGTCATTATCTCTCCATTATGAGAGCAAGCAAGGCACTAGGATCCAATTTTTAAAACTTCAAAACCATGAAATTAACTGGTTCTTACAAGGATACTAAGGATCAAATGATGCTAGGGATTCAAATTTGGTAAGAGCATTACCTTGAAAAGCAAAATCCAAGGAGAGACTTGTGAACTTTTCACAATTCTAGAAATTGTCTACTACTAGCACAACTAGAAGAGTGCAAAAATTCCCCAACCCAAACTCATCCAAACATTCTGAAATAATTACTAAAGCTTCTCAACATATTGAAGAGCTCACTGAAAAATATTTTGATAAAAAAACTTTCTAGAACTCCCTAGAGAAAATTGCCAAATTAGACATTGTGCAAGTGGATCTCCAAAATAAGCAAACTCTCTTGTTTACCTTTATTGTTATAATCCACACACCAATTAAATCTTCCAAAACATCCAATATATAAGCTGGAATAAGAGAGAAGATTTCTATGGTGGAGGTTGATTTTAGGTAGGGAAGAAGAATAAGAGAACATAGCTTTCAATACATGAATGCAATGCTTACAAGAGGTTTTTGGAGGGAATTGTGATAGAATCTAATTCTTCACAAATGGTGTGAGCTGTTGAATATCCTCACCTCTATATCTGTATATAGAAGGAGGAAGGTGTGATGCCAACAAGGCATCACACCTTCCTCAAGGGTGGTGGGCAGCCACTTGTTTGCTAAGGTGGCAAGATTGAATTTCATGTACATTTTATTTTAATTTGAAATATAATTTCAAATTAATTAAAACACCAACTCAAATGAACTCTTCATTTGAATTTTCCCTTCAAATTTCATTTTACCCATTAATTATATTCAATTCTTTAATTTAATTAATTAACCTTTGACTTAACTCTTAAGTCAAACTAGTTTAACTCTTAGCCTCAACTTGACTAATTGATGGTCATGTTGGTATCAAATAATTAACTTCTTAATTATTGATCTAATTTAACTTCTTAAATTAATTGAATAATTTAATATTTAAATTAATCAAGCCAAAAATGACCTTGAAAAATTGGTACCATAAAATTGATCCACTAAGAGTTACTTTTCTAACACTTAGAAAATTTTCTCCATCAATTAGAAAGCTAATTAGCTTTTGAGTGTGATCCAATAGGTTCTACCATTTATCGGACATGGGCTCAAAGCTACTTGTGACTTTTGAATATCTTATATTCATTTTAGTTTAAAACTTATTTCAAAATAATTAACTCAGTTCAATTAATCTCATTAATTGATGAGTACCCAATCTCTATGGTCGATGTCCAACCTCAAGCCCATGGGGCCAAACTAATTGGCCAAAATGAATATTCTAGACAACTATCAAAGCTTTACACATACAATGCAAATACCGTACTTCCATCTCTTATCTCTTGAAAGAAGCTTAGGGTAAGATATTTGTTGGCTCTCTAATAGCCTCAATACAATATCTCTATTTTTAATGTTTGATCCTGTTGTGTGATCACCTCTTTGGAAAACTCCTTTTCCTAATTGTCACACCAACTTGTGCAAGAAGTTTTTGAAATCGATCATTATAGAATTCGTAGTAGACACACTCTTCCTTTACAATAGCAAAAAGTCAGATTGCATCTTGGATCTCACAAACCTTTATATGAAGTAGGTCATACCTAATCTCAACTCAAAAGACCTATTAGGTGGTCAAGGAAGAGTTAAAGCATGAGGACCAAATATAAGGTTACCATGGATCCTTAAGTCAGAGGACTAATAATATGCATTAATGTAAACAAAGAGAATTAGTTACTATTAACTTGTCACTATAGCTATCTAATGGACTCTTAGTGGGTTTTCAGTGCCTTATTCTCTAACAAGCACCTACTGACATACACCTATATCTCATACAATTGCTCATGGAGCGAAGCAATATCTAACTTTTAGATTTATGCATGTTAGTGAAAGTTTATTCAAAATGTAGATGCCCCGTCTCTTAAGATCCTATGACTTGGAAAATTTGAGATCACGACCGTGTGAGATTTATTCTATGGTCACCAAACCAAGTTCCGCAATTGTAAGTGATCTAGGGGCTTTATCTAATACAAGTAAAGTAATATAAAGCATACGATGAAGATGGCATATAAAGAATATCATTCAATCAAGATTATTTTATAAGGAATAGCTTTTACAAGGCTAATACCATTGGCTTGTAGGGTACTAGCATTCATGTATAGATCCACTCACCACCAACGAGAATAATTCCCTTCAATAAATTTACCAAAGTCCATACTTTGTCAAAATGCATAGAATCCTTTCTGGATTTTATGGCGCCAAGCAAATCTCTTGAGTCTATGTGTTGGAATAGTACCTGACAAGCCAATGGAATTGGCCTTGTAAACTATTTCACTTATGATACAATTTTGATTGAATGATATTCTTTGTATGGCTGTGGTACCCCTTCTTGGCATATTACCTTAAGCAGAGGTGCCACCAATTCAATCTTGAAATCTAATCAAATAAAACTAGAAAACCTGAAATTTAATCATCTCAAAGTAGAACAAGTCACCCAAAGCATAACATATACAACTTTAGTATCTTAGGATTATACAACATTACCATAATATCTCTTATTAATAGTCACGATTAAGTGGAAACAATATGTACAACCATACACCTAATCTATTACAAAATAACTTCAGCCCAAAACATGACACTTTGCCTCTTCACCTTGATCTACTTGAAAAATAAGGATAACAAGGAGGTGAGTCTTAAGGACTTAGAGAGGGATTACATAATAGAAGCTGGATATCAAAATGAACTATAATAACAAATAGCAAGACCTTTTGATAAAAATTTAGATGATCATGCTATGATTATCAATAATTAATCTTTAAACTCGAAAGAACACGAAAAGTGTAAACATTTAGCAAACTTGTTGCCATCCTTTCTTATTGCTCCTTAATTAATTCAAGATAATAATCAATAACACTTAATTTGAACACTAGAACTTTCGCTTATCTCTTCATTTGCTCGAGCCCACAGCTTGGTGTGTAACGGTTCACTTATATAGCAAGGTCGACCGCATGCCAGATCCTACCACTCACAGTTCGCTATCTCCAGTTACTTGTAAGTCTGGATCTTAGGTGAGTACTAGTCAGAAGAACCGTCATCATTGGTCTATTCCATTAGGTCATCTTTTCAAACCTAGCCTCAGGCTTAACTTCTCGTGGCATCCCTTCGGGTGGAAACTTCCCAAGGGCATCTCTATGGGTTGCACGATACAATGCTAACATATAACAATTCACTTTTAAGAAACAAAAATAATATACAATAATGGCTAGTAAGGCTTATTCTAATAACAAGATACGTGAACAATTAAGAGAACTATCAACACGATTACATCTACTAGACCATTTCAATATCATTTCTTTATTCATCAAGATCAAAGTGGATGAGCCAATAAGGCTAGGGTATAAGGGATAGATTCTGATAAGATGAAGGGATTTTCGAGCATTGAAACAACAAAAAATAGTTTTGATGTCAAAGAATAACCCTCATAGAGGTGTTGAAATCAAATATCAAAGAATAAAATAAAATTGATATTGAACAATAACCTTCACAGGGGTGCTCAACTTAGATATCAAATAACATTTCAAATTTTCAAATACAATGTAGATTTCAAACAAATAGAGTACGGCACAGAAACAAAAAACTCACATAGGGGCATATCACAATCATAGATAGGTAGAAAAGGTGCCAAATTGGTAGACACTCACGAGGGTTTTCAACAAGTAATGAGTAAGCTTATTTAAAGCAATAACCCAAAGTAGGAGACCCTTACTTCCAAAAGCCTCGGAAGGTAGCTATAGTCAATGGCCTACTATTTGTAGTTTTCTGCTCTTCGTCACCTAACCACGAGAATGATTTATTTATCAAAACTAATATTTAACCAGAATAATCTTCAAAATTCATTATTCACTATATACTATTTATATAAGATTAATAATTACTAATCAATTTAGTATTAGAATTCGCTTAGAATTATCATATAGAAAATACACTAATAAGACTACCAACTTAATATAATTTACAAGGTTCTTACTGATATAGGCTATAGGAATAATCAATTTAATTCCATATCAGTATTCTAAGTAGTAATAATATTCTATATCAACATTCTAAGCTGTAATAATACGCTGATTAACTCAACCACCTAATTATTATCATTAAGGTCTAATTTTCTAAATTTAGGGTTTTTCTAACTCAATAAACTCAAAAATTTCCCAATTATCATATTGGATACAATTCTAGGGTTAAAAAATACAACATTATTCATGCATTAATCATTTCACTATCAAATGCAAATTGGAATTATTTATTTGAAGGTATAAGAGGTATACGTGAATGAAAATGTATAAAAGCCCTAATCTCAAAACCAATATTTAACCCAAAAACACACAATCAAGACCTCAAAATTATGAATTGATCACACCGCTACGACCACCACAATAAATAGAAAAATCTACCTGGGCGCCACCATCTGCCATTGCTCAAATATGTCAAAACCAGCATTGTTCATTTCTTTTCTTCCTCTTGAATCTAATGGTGCCTTTCATTTTTAGATTTGAGGTCAAGAAGGCCCTCAACCATAGCCCAAGAGTTTCAGTTTCATTTCTCACTATTGCACCTGTAACAGCTATTTTTGTTGCTGCTACCGCTCTACTCCTCAATCTCCATGTAGGGCTACCAGCCCATTCTCTGTACCACAAGCTTTTAGAGCCACTATCTAGATTGTTCGTATGATGCTTTCTCTCCGGTGATTGCCATATTTAGTTTCTTGGGCCTTCAAATCTTGGAAATTTTGGTGATGCGTTTGTGTTCATATGGTGACAGTATTGTTGAGGATAGTGAGGGAGAGCGGTTGGTGAGGTTGAGTGGTGGAAAAGCTGCCTGAAATAGTGCTACCATTGATGGAGGGTGAAGAGAGAAATGGGAGAGATGGTATGGTGATGGTGAAGAAAATGAAGGATGAATGGTGAAAATGAAGACATGTCGCCACCTTATGTGATTTAATTTTTTTTAATAAAATTTAATTTTTAAAATTGGCATTTAGTCCTTAATTTAGTTAATTGTTCAATTGAGTCTTTTAGTCAATTAAAATATCATCCTAGCCTTAGTTGACTAGAGGGATTTCATGTAAGCCCTTAGGTTTCAAATTTTTGTTTAATTAAGTTTCAAAAAATTATTAATTAGCCCCAAAATTTAAATAAAATAATAATATAAGGAATAATTAAATTTCTCAAAATTGAAAATAATAAAATTTAAATTCTATAAATTGTAAAATTTTGAGGTGTTATAGACCTTCCACTCTTAAGAGAATCTGGTCCCCAGATTCTTACTTGAATTAGCTCAGGTCTTATAGTATTTGATGACTTGTCAGTACTGCCTCAGTATTCCTCTAAGTCCTAGTGTGCTGGTGATCAATATTTCCTACTGTAAAAGGCTTCTTATGGTGCCGTTTGAATGGTAGACTGGTAGTTGTTATCATAAGCAAACTCGATCAAAGGGAGTTGTCAAATCCAACCTTCTTCAAAGTCCAAAACACATGCCCGAAGTATATCTTCTAGTATTCTGATAACTCTTTTTGATTGCCTATTTGATTATGGATGAGCTATAGAACTAAACCACAGTTGGGTTCTCAATTGCTTCTGCAGACTTTTCCACATCTTGATGTAAACTTTGGGTCTTGATCTGATATAATACTGGTGGAGATCCTATGCAGTCAAACTATCTCTTTTATGTATAGCTCAGTTAACTTCTCTACATTATATTGCATTCCAATTGGCAAGAAATGTGAAATTTTGGTTAATCGATCTACTATTACCCAAATATTATCATATCCTCCTTGAGCTATTGGCAGACCAATTACAAAATCCATCGTAACCTATTCCCATTTCCAGTCAAGAATAGAGAGTGGTTGTAACAACCCGGACGATTATTGATGTTTTGCCTTTACTAGTTGACAAGTCAGGCACTTTTGTACATGGTCTGCACCCTCTCTCTTTGTACCATGCCACTAGAATTATTTCTTAAGAACTTAATACATCTTTGTGCCCCCTCGGATGTATCATGTATCTCATTTTACATGCCTCATTTAGCAATCTTTCTTTTATCCCTTTTAGCACACATATCCTTTTATGATACAGGAGGGCACCTTGGCTATCAAGGTTTAATTCAGACTCTTTAGAATTTTCAAGCATCCCTTTCTATTTCAACATCCATTCATCTCAGTCTTGAGCTTACCGAATTTTTATGTAAGTATAGGCTGTACTTTTATTCCTACAATCTAACCTCATTTTATTATGGTCACCACGTCTACTCTTGGACTTTCTAGTGCTTCTCTTTTTAGCATGTGGGCCATTTAGCCTTTCAACTTAGAGTATTTTGCACCATATTCACCTTTCTCGAGTGGTAGATAATAGAGAAGTCATAGTCCTCCAGAAACTCCATCCATCTTTGTTGTCGCATATTTAAGTCCTTTTGAGAGTGTAAATACTTAAAGCTCTATGATAAATGTATACCTCAAATGTAACTCCATAAAGGTAATGCCTCCATTTAGTTAGGGCAAAAATTATTATAGCCAACTCCAAATCATGAGTTAGGTAATTCTCTTTATGTGGTTTTAGGTTTCTAGATATGTAGGCAATAACTTATCCCATCTGCATTAACACACATCTAAGACATTTTTTAGAAGCGTCGTTATACACGATAAACTATTTCAATCCTTTTAAAAGAGCTAAAATTGGAGTGGTGGTTAATCTGTTATTCAATTCCTGGAAACTTCACTCACATTTATCACTCCAGTTAAATGGCTGATCATTTTGGGTTAATTTAGTCAATGGGTCAGCCATTTTAAAAAAGCTTTGTACAAATCTTCGATTATAGCAAGTACATCCTAAGAAACTACAGATTTCCATTATAGTTTTGAGTCTTTTTTAATTGACTATCATCTCTATCTTAGAAGGATCAACCGCTATCCCATCTTGAGATATGACATGTCCCAAAAATGTTACTTGTTCTATCTAGAACTCACACTTGCTAAATTTAGCATACAACCCATGCTTCTTTAGAGTTTTAAGAACTAAGTACAAGTGCTTAGCATGCTCTTCTTTGGATTTGAAAAATACTAAAATGTCATTGATAAAGATGACTACGAATTGGTCTACATATGGCCTAAAAATTTAATGCATTAAGTCTATGAATGCAACTAGTGCATTGGTCAGTCTAAAGGGCATCACCACAAACTCGAAGTGACTGTATAGAGAATTTAAAGCTGCCTTAGGAATATCTTCTTCCTTGATCTTCAATTGATAGTACCCCTATCTCAAATCTAGCCTCAAAAAAATTCTTGACCCTTGTAACAGATCAAATAACTCCTCTACATAGGATATAGGGTATTTATTCTGGATTGTGACCTTATTCAATTCTTTGTAACTGATGCATATCCTTAGAGACCTGTCTTTCATTTTGACAAATAACACTAGGGCTCCCCAAGGAGATGTGTTAGATCTAATGAACCCCTTTTCAAGTAACTCTTGTAGTTGATTTTTCAGTTCCTTAAGTTTCGCAAGTGCCATTCGGTAAGCGGTCTTAGAATAAGGGGTGGTAGGGTGAGTGTAAATTAAAAATTCTATCTCTTTATCTGGGGGTAATGAGTTTAATTCTTCCCGAAAGACTTTTGGGTACTCAGTTACCACTTTCACCTCTTCAATTTTAATCATATCTCAGGACTTGTTGATGGTTACACCAAAAATCCTTACCTATCTTTCTTTAAAATCTTCTTAGCCTTCTTAATCTTAATTATATCTCAGAGCTTGTTGATGAGGTACGCAAAAAATCCTTGCCTATCTTTCTTTAAAATCTTTCTGGTCTCTATCATAGATATAATAGGTACTGGGGAAGTATCGTTGGGGGAATGATATGTAGGTACTAATGTTTTGTTGCCAAGAGTGAGGCACTTGGTATAGCAGTTTATTTGTACTTGATATTTATATAGACAATCTATGCCAAAGATCAAATCATATCCAAGTATAAGCATTTGTATAAAAGTAGCTAAATACACCCTATCCTTAATCAAAATTGGGCAATCTCGATAGACTACATCCGTAATTAACCTTATTCCCAAGGGTGTTTGAACTTCTATGTGATATGTTACAACTTTAGGTTGCATATTTAATTTTTTCAACATTTTAGCAGATATAAAAAAATGTGAAGCTCCAAGATCATACAAGGCATTTCCAATAATTTTAGAAATAGAAATCGTACGTTCAACCACATCAGAGGGATCAGTCGCTTTATCTCCCGTTATGGTATATGCTTGTGCATGAACCTTTGGTTTTCCACTATGTCCTACAACATGTTTACCTTTTTATATGGGAGCTGGCCTTCTTAAATTGGGGTAGTCCTTGATAAGATGCTAATCACTGCCATAGTTTATGCACTTGCCAAGCTTCTTCCAATACTCTGACTCATCATGACCCAACTTTCTGCAAAACCTACATATCTTCAATGCTAAATTTGAAGCTCTGCTAGTCTGTAACTTTGGTTTCTTTTTTATAGAGTTGTTTGTCCCACCTAGTGGCAACTTCCTTCTTCACCTTTTCTCCTCAATCTCTTTGATCTTATCAAATTTGATCCCACCTTAAGTGCCTTACTTACTACACGATTGTAATTTAGGAGATCATAGGAGAGAAGGCCTTATCTAAGCTCAAGTCATAATGCTTCTACAAACTTACAAACTTGTCATCTCTCATATGCCAGTATATAAGGTGCATATTAAATTAGTCGGCTAAATATAACTTCATACTGACTGATTGTGGATGTCCTTTGGTCTATTCCATAAATTCCCTTTCTCTAGCATACTTGGTTACCTTTGGTACATATTTTTCCATAAACTCCTGGATAAAGTTTTCCCAAGTTTATGGAGTTCTCTCTATAGTCTACCTCAATCAATTAATTGCCACCAATCGTGTGCAGGACCATCTATTAGAAATATGGCATATCATATCTTTTGCTCATTTAGATATCTCAAGGTTTCAAATTTCTTTTCTAAACTCTTAACCCACATCTTAGCCTTTCTATCATTAGGTTCCCCTAGGAGCTTTGAGGGTTACAACTAGAGGAATTAATTTAAAGCTCGGTCCTCTATAGGCTCTTCAGCATTCCCTGCTTAACTACTTTGTCCCTGCTACTGACAAAACTGCATAAAGTGTTACCACATCTAGAACATAAGCTTAATTGGCTAGCCCATACCTAGCTGGTTGACCTGAGGGGTTTATGAAACCTCTTCCTCAAGTAAGGTTAGTTGCTCAACCGTTGCTCTTTGCTAGGGACACACTGTGTGGTTGCTCATAGACTAGGTGGCCTCTATTTTCCTCGCCTAGCTATTCTAGGTGATTTAGGTACATGAGAACCCTCATGGGATTTTATTATTTCCTTAGATCATCCTTAACTCTTTCTTAATTCTACTAACAAAATCCCATAATATCATCTAAACTTAATGTGAAAATTTGAACCCGAAAGATGAAGTTATAAAGTAATTGATAAATCAACCAAGTTTAAACAATAGCAATCAAATCATTAAAGGCTAGCCAACAACTTCTATCATCACCTTAACCTTATTCACCACTTTACCTAACTTATCGCATATAAACAACTGAGGTTTCTTCCTAAAACAAGTTCAAGGCTCGTGTACGAAGGTAAAGTCTACAACTAGCTGGCTATCCTAGATGTAGGCCTTTATTTCCTATAGACTCGTCATGTATTCCACTAATACCCATTTACCTAGGTCATCAAAAAATTTAAGCTCTGATACCACCTCTATGGCACCCTCTCTCTCTGGGTATCACGCTAGGCAGCGGAGCTACCAATTCAAGTTTGAAATCTAATCAAATAATAACTAGAAAACCTAAAATTTAATTATCTCAAAGTAAAATAAGTCACCTAAAGCATAACACATACAACTCTAGTATCTTAGGATCATACAATATTAGCATAATATCTCTTACTAATAGTTACGATTAGATGGAAACAATATGTACAACCATAAAGCTTACCTATTATTTGTTATTATAGTTCATTGTATAATAGAAGCTGGAAAGAATAATGAACTATAATAACAAATAACAAGACCTTTTGATAACAATTTAGATGATCAAGCTATGACCACCAAGAATTAATCTTTGAACTCAAAAGAACACAAAATGTATAAACATGTAGCAGACTTGTTGGCATCCTTCCTTATTGCTTCCCGATCAATTTAAGATAACAATCAGTAACACTTAATTTGAACACAAGAACTTTCCCTTATCTCTCAATTTGCTTGAGCACATAGCTCAGCATGTAACAATTTACTTACATGGCATGATTGATTGCATGCCAGATCTTGCCGCTCATAGTTCACTATCTCAATCTATTTGTAAGTTAAGATCTTAGGTGTGTGTTAGTCAGAAATCCTGTCACAGTCAGTCCATTTCGTTGGGTCATTTTTTTAGACCTAACCTTAAGCTCAACTTCGTGTGGCATCCCTTTAGGTAGAAACTTCTCAAAGTTGTCCCCATGGGTGGCATGATATAATGCCAATAGATAATAATTCTCTTTCAAGCAATAATAAGAATGATATTTAATAATGGTTGGCAAGGCCTATTCCAATAACAAGATACATGAATAATTAAAAGAACTATTAACACGATTAGGTCTACCAGACTATTTCAATATCACTTATTCATTCATCAAGATCAAGGTGGATGAGCCAACAAAGCTGGGATATAAGGGACAGAATATGATAAGATAAAGGGAACTTTGAGCATCGGAAGAACAAAAAAATAGTTTCAATGTCAAAGAATAACCTTCATAGAGGTGTTGAAATCAAATAACAACGAATAAAACAAAATTGATATCAAATAATAACCCTCACAGGGGTGCTTAACTCAGATTGAACATAACATTTCAAATTTTCAAACACATTGTAAATTTCAATAGAATAAAGTATGACACAAAAATAGAAAACCCACACAGAGGCGTATCACAATCACAGATAGATAGAAAGGTGCTAGATTATTAGACCTACATAGGATTTTTCAATAAGTAATGAGTAATCTTATACAAAGCAATAACCCAATGTGGGAGACCTTTACCTCCAAAAGCCTTAGAAGGTAGCTATAGTCAATTGCCTATTAATTTGTAGTTTTTTGCTTTTTGTCACCTAACCATGAGAATGATTTATTTGTCAAAACCCATGTTCAACCAAAATAACCTTCAAAATTCATAATTGCTATATACTATTTGTATAAGATCAATGACTACTAATCAATTTAGTATTAGAATTCACCTAGAATTGTCATCTGGAAAATACACAAATAAGGCTACAAACTTAATATAATTTACAAGGTTCCTAATGATACAAGCTATAGGTATAATCAATTTAATTCCATATCGGTATTCAAAGCAGTAATAATACATTGATTAACTTAACAACCCAATTATTATCATTAAGGTCCAACTTTTTAAATTTAAGGTTTTTTTAACTCAATAATTTCCTAATTATCATATTTGATGCAATTCTAGGGTCAAAAAATCTAATATTATGCATGCATTAACCATTTCCCTACCTAATACAAGTTGGAATTATTTATTCAAAGGTACTAGAGTTATAAGTGAATGAAAATGTATAAAAGCCCTAATCTCAAAATCAATCTTTTACCTAAAAACACACAATCGAGACCTCAAAATCATGAATAGATCATACCACCATTACCACCGTGACAAGAAAAAAAATCTATTTGGGTGCCGCCACTATTGTATTCATCCATGCAAGGCCACCAGCCCATTTTTGCACTATGGGCTTTTAAAACCACTGTATAGATTGTCCGTCCAACATCTCCTCACCAATGAGCACCGAGGTTAGTTTTTTGGGACTTCAAATCATGAAAATTTTGGTGCCGGGTTTGTGTGCATGTGGTGATGGTATTGCTAGAGGTAGTGAGAGACAACGGTTAGGGAGGTTGGGTGGTGGAAAAGCTACCAAAAATAGTGCTACTAGTGATGAAGGGTGAAGAGAGAAATGAGAGAGATGGTATGATGATAGTGAAGAAAATGAAGGAGGAATAGTGAGGTGATGAAAGAAATGGTGAAAATGAAGACACATCTCTACCTCATGCAATTCAAATATTTTTTTTTATAAAATTCAATTTTTAAGAATTGACATTTAGTCCTTAATTTTGTAAATTGTTCAATTGAGTCTTTTAGTCAATTAAAATATCATCCTAGCCTTAGTTGACTAGAGGGGTTTCATGCAAGCCCTTAGGTTTTAAATTTTTGTTCAATTAAGTTTCCAAAAATTACTAATTGGCTCCAAAATTTAAATAAAATAATAATATAAGGAATAATTAAATTTCACAAAATTAAAAATAATAAAATTTAAATTCTATAAATCATAAAATTTTGGGGAGTTACAATGGCCATTTTTGTCTTATGCTTTGTATTACTTCATTGGCATTTGGATGAATCCCTTAGGTCACACATGACTACGGGACTTGGTCAATTTATTGGGTGTTGATCATGGAATAAGTCTTGCACAATCGTGATATTAAATCTTCTAAATAATAGGATCTTACAAGATAGGACATCTATGATCCAGATAAACTTACATTGACAATGTATCAATTCAAGGGTTGGATATTGCTTTATTCCATGGACAACTCCATATGAGATACGAGTGCATGTTAACAGGTGCTTGTTAGATAATAAGGTATTAAAGACCCACTAAGAGAATCCACTAGATTGTCATTGTGGCCAGTTGGTAGTGGTTAATCCTCTATATTATTAGTCCTCTAGCATAAGAATCTATGGTACCCTTTTATTCGATCCTCATATTTTGACTCTTCCTTGGTCACTTAGCTGGCTGCTTGGGTTGAGATTTGGTTTTGAGCTACTAGGCATAGAAGTTTATAAGATTTAAGATGAAATCTGACTCTTCGTCTTTGTGAAGGAAAATTGCATCTTCTATGTATTCTATGATGATTGTTTCAAAGAAATATTTGTGCAAGGTAGTGTCACAATTTAGGGAAGAAGTTTTTCAAAGATGAGGTCACATAATGGAATCGAGCATTGAGAATAGTGACATAGCATTGAGGCTATTAAGGAGCCAATAAATATCTTGCTCCAGGCCTATCTTAAGCGATAGGAGACAAAACAATAGCATTTGCATGGTATACGCATAAAGCTATAATAGTTCTCCCAAATCACTCATTTCAGCTATATAGTTAGGCTGCATGGGCTTAAGGTTGGACATCGACCAAAGGGATTGGGTACTTTTCACTTAATGAGATTAATTGAATTGAGTCGATTAGTTTAAAAATATTTTAAACTAAAATGAATATAAGATATCCAAAATTCACAAGAATTTGTAAGCCTATGTCCAACAAATATTAGAACCTATTGAGCTATACGTAAAATCTAATTAGCTTCCTAATTGATGGAGGAATTTTTCTAAGAGTTAGAATATTCACTCCTAGTGGACCAATTTTGAGGTGATCAATTTTAAGGTCAATTTTGACTTGATTAATTTAAGTGTTAAATTAATCAATTAATTTAAGAAATTAAATTATACCAATAATTAAAGAGTTAGTTTTGTGCCATTTGATCTCCAATTGATTAAAGTTAACTTAAAAAGTTAAGTTAACAAAATTAAGCTTAAGAGTTAAGCTTGTTGACTTAAAGGTTAAGTTAAAGATTAATCAATTAAATTAAAGTGTAATTTAATTAATGAAAAGAATATATTTTGGAGGGAAAATTCAAATAAAGAGTTCATTTGAGTTGGCATTTTAATTAATTTGAAATTAGATTCTAAATTAAATTGAAATGCACATGAAATTCAAATCAGATTTAAATTTGCATTTGCCAGCTTGCCATGCAAGTTGGCCGCCCACCTTGAGAAAGGTGTGATTTTTAGCACTTGAATTTTTGTGTGAGGATTAGAATCTTTCACATTTCCCTCCGAAACTCTCTCCAAGCATTGCCTCATGTGTTGACACTTTGCTCTTTATTCTTTTCCTACCTCAAAATTGGCCTCCACCATAGATTTTCTCCTCTTTTTCTCTAGCTACAAGTGAGGAGAAATTGAAAGTTCAATTGGTGTGTGGATTATTACAATAGAAGCAAAACATTTAGTTTGCTTGCCTTTGGAGATCTACTTTGTAGGGCAGCGATTTTGGCAAATTATTTTTGGGAGATCCAGAAGATGTTCTGCTCCAAGTTTTTTAAAGTGTCTTCATCAAGTATTGATAAGATAAAATAATTTTTTCATGATTTTTGTAGAAGTTTGGAGAGGCAAAAGTTGTTCTCTTGTAGCTGCGCTAGTTTCTGGATTGGTGAGTGGTTCACCATTTTCTCCTTGGAAATTTGCTCATCAAGGTAATCCTTTTACCAAATCTAAGTCTATGACATGTTTAGATCCTTGGTTGCTTGAGTAGCCTAGTTTATTCTAGTTTTTGAAGTTTTAATAATTGGATCATAGTGCAACTCTTGCTTTGAAGTGGTATTGGAGCCTAATTCATGTTATAATTTAGATTTTTGATTGATTAATTAATGTCATGGATTGATAAAAATCACTAAATACTTGATTGATATGATGGATTGGAGTGTTTGGTTGATGTTGTGTGTGGCTCCTTAATTGATGAATTGAAAGCATGCCATTATGTGATTTAAGTGTTGATTTATGTAATTAGTATGTTTTAATTCATAGCTTCTAATGTTGAATATTGAATGTTGATTCATGTTAAATGATGATATAGCATGTTGTTGAATGGCTGAAATAGTTTCGGTCATATTTGATCTAATTTGATTGGAGTTATGTCAGAGATTTTTGGAGAATATGATTCTCACTTGAACTTGCTTTTTGAAAGCATGTTTGGAGGCCTGAAATTTTAGTTTTGAAAGGTGTTTTAAGGATGAAATTATATCTATAGGGTGTGTTTTAATGTCTAGAAGATGTTCTAGAGTTTTTGGTGCACAAAAGTTGAGTTGAAAATGGCTTGACTCGCCTTTGACCACAAAATAGAGTAGCTGTCGGCCATGGCAGCACACAAGGTAGGATAGTGACTGAGTTTTGTTGCCTAGGCATGCACACACATTGGCTAGCAGTGCCTAGTTTAAGGTTAGGTGAGTTTTGAGCTTTATTTTGGTTTCTTTTGTGGGCAAATATCAATCATACGTAATAGATGGACAAGTGTTGTGCAAGCTCCCAAAATTATGTTTGACATTTTTGATTACTTTTAAAAACTTGTTAAAATTAATCTCCTACTTCTTACATAATTATTATGCTTGATCAATTATTTGTTTATGAGATAAGCATTTGATTGATGGAATTGAAAGTTAATTCTTGATTATTTATTGTTTATTTAAGTGTTGAATGAATGATGAATGAATGAGGATGATCATGAGCCTTTTATTATTGATTATATTTATTTTACGTTATTGAAATAGGTTGTATTAAATGGGGTTTGTATGCCTTTTGTTCTATTTTGTAAAGTTATGAGAGTAAAATCACTAGGAGTGAGATTTTCTTTCTCTTGTAAATGTTGCAAGGAGTAAAGAAGATCTATGGAGGCTTGAAGACCTATGAATGTATAGGATATACTTATGTAATAGCTAGGTTAACTCAATCCACTTAAAATTAACTAGGTGGTGCACTTATGGCTCTAAGTGCACCACTAGGTTAGGTTCATGGTCATCCTACCCTAAGAGCATGCTAGGCAGATTTACTCATTTATACTTTCCATATCATATTTATGTATGAGATACATGCTTAGGATATAGAAAGCCTAAATAAGAAGATAAAATGATGAGATCTTTGCAAGCAAAAACCCTCAACTTAGAATATCTAAGTGCTTTTCAAATATTACGTTAAAATGGATACAAATTAAAAGAGTTTTAATTAATTCATACCTCATACCAATAGTTTATGCAATGCCGATACTATTGATTTTGTGGGATGGCACTCAATCACGAGGGTCAAACTTAGGAGGAAAGTTGTGAGCATACACTTAGCATGAGATGTATCTTTAACATAAGAGCCCTCACGCATTGGCACTCGATTATAGGGGATGTCGTGAGGTTGTCTTGAGACAAAGAATGATTGGTAGGTTGGACTTAATACTTAGTAATATAGATGACACATGGTCATGCTGGTTTATATGAAAAGTGAACCAAAATATATCAAGAGTCGCATAAGATGCAATTAGTAAAACCTGCTTACCCTTTGATTGCTCGTGGATAGCACTTGGTCATGGGGGTCCACTTGCAAGTTATTAGGATCTTGATTCTCACTAGAAAATATGATTTCTCGAATTCTTCTTGGGAGTGAAGGATTTGATAAAAAAGTGGGAGAAAAACATGTTTGAAAGACCATGAACATGTTTTCAATATCAAAATTCAATCACATAAACTAATTTTTTGCCTTTTATAGCTTTTTGAAATCTTCAAACAAAATAACTAAAAATCCACTCACAAGTTTTTTGGAAACCAATAAACTCACTTGGCCTAACTTCCAAGATTGGTTGCAAAATTTTAAAATAATTCTTGACTCTGAAAAGAGGATATGCACTCTTGATCAAAGTTCATTGGACACATTTAGTGATGACCCAACCAATGAGGCCCGTGAGTTGTCCACTAAATTTGTAGATGATGATCTGCAAGTGAGATGCCTCACATTAGCTTCCATGACTAATGAGTTGCAAATGACTCACAAGCATATGAAACATGCTTGTGTAATCTACAAACACTTGCAAGAGCTGTGTGGTGTGCAAACAAGACACGAAAGGTTTACTTTGTATAAAGAGCTCTTAGGTCGAGGATGGTTGAAGGGTCTACTGTCCATGATCATGGACTTAACATGATTAGACTCATCGAAAAACTTGGACAACTTAACATGGATTTTATCCTCTAATTGTTACCTTCTTCATTTAATCAATTCGTTATGAACTTTGATATATCTAAGTAAGAGGTAATAGTTAATGAATTGGTGAACATGCTTGTGAATGCTAAGGTAACTATGAGAAAGGAGAAACCTCTTATGCTTGCTTATTGTTCTAAGTCAAAAGGTCTGAAGGGCCTTATAAAAAAAGGTAAGAGGAAGAAAAGTTTTTCCTCTAAAGGCAAGCAACTTGAGAAAAGTTTTGGGAGGGTTAAGAAAAAGATTAAAATCAAAGCAAATTATTTCCATTGTGGCGAGAGAAAACATTGGAAAAGAAATTGCAAAACTTACCTTGCTACCCTTGAGAAAGGTATGTATTTCTTTAAGGTACATTTGATGACTAATTCTTTCTCCTGGGTATTTAATACCACATGTGGTTCTCATCTTTATAATTTATTATAAAGGATGGAAAGAAGAAAGAGTTTTTATGAAGTGTGTATAATTCTTTACCTGGGAAATGGGGCAAACACCCTGGTCTAAGGCGTTATCTAGTTAGACTTGGGGAATGCTTGCATTGTACTTAACCTAATTTATTATGTACCTAATCTTGTTAAAAATTGTGTTTCAATTCCAATTCTTGATAAAAAAGTATATCAAATGGGAAATTGATGGCATCAAAGAATGATTCTTTGATTACTCAAGATACATTAATCAACAGATTGTAGATACTTGATTCCTAACCTTCACTAATGCATATTCAATCAAAAAAAAAGAAAGCTATATATCCAAGAATATGCCATCTTATGGTATGCAAGACTTAGGCATATTTCTAAAAATAGGATAAATAAGTTAGAGGCTCTCAATGTACTAAATATTAATGGCAATGAGGACTTTCTTACTTGTTAATTTTATTTGAAAGGAAAAATGACCAGGGCTCTTTTTGTAGGACAAATGGAGCACTCCACAAATCTATTGGATTTGATCTGTATAGATGTTTGTGGATCACTAAGAGTTAGTGGAAGATGAGGCTATTTTTACTTCATCTCTTTTACCAATTATTATAGTCAGTTTGGACATGTGTAACTTATAAAGTACAAGTCCAAAGCTTTTGAAAAGTTCAAAAAGTATAAGAATGAAGTAGAAAAGTAAAAAGGACTTAGTATTAAAGCTCTTCAATTGGATTGAGGAGTAGAATACTTAAGTACCAAATTTTGGGATTATCTAAAAGAGAATGAGATTCTCTCTTAGTAGACTCCACCGGATATACCCCAGCATAATGGAGTAGTCAAGATGAGAAACTATATGTTGTTGGACATAGTACATTACATGATGGTCTTTTTCAATGTGCCCATATCCTTTTGGGGTTACGCCTTAGAAAAAGTGGCAAGGCTACTATATGTAGTACCCTCAAAGTCAGTGCCAAAGATGCTGTGTGAGATATGGTATGGCAAAGCATCCTCTTACCATTATCTTAAGGTTTGGGGGTTTCCCACCTATGTGAGATGGACAGTAGGAGAAAAGTTGGATAGTAGATCTACCTTATGCTAGTTTATAAGATATCTAAGAGAGTCTGTGGGTTATTACTTTTATGATCCCTTAGAACAAAAGGTGTTTGTTTCAAGCAATGACTTTTTTTTAAAAGAAATTTTTATTAAATATAAATGACGTTATCATTGAACTTAATGAAGTTCAGGACAATCATCAAACCCCACAAGTGGTGGAAACAAGTGAGCTACAAGAACTTCACACACAACTTCTCAAAAGGTTGGACAAAACCAAGAAGCAATCCAAAAGGTTTAGATTTCTTCATGAAATGGGCCAGTTGGATAGTGATCCAAAAACCTATGAAGAAACTATGTTGGATATGGACTCGGGATATTATCTTGAAGCTAGGAGAAATGGACTCTATGTACTCCAACAAATTATGGACTTTGGTAGATATACTAAAGGGAATAGTTCCTATTGGTTGTGAGTGGATCTATAAGTGAAAGTTAGGAGTTGATAGAAAAGTAACGACTTTTAAAGCATGACTAGTGGCAAAAGGTTACACTTAAATACCCAATATTGATTTTGAGGAAACCTTTTCACTGGTTGCTATGCCTATGTCCATTTGTATTCTACTTGCCACAGTCACATATTATGACTATGAGACCTAGCAAATAAATGTGAAAATTGCTTTCCTTAATGGTGACATTGAAGAAGAAATTTATACAGAGAAACAACAAGGTTTTACATTTAAAGAAGTAAGCAAAAAGTTTGAAAAATTTAGAGTTTAATTTATGGACACAAACAAGTGTCCTAAAGTTGGAATATATATTTTGATAAGATAGTCAAATTATTTAGTTTTGTCAAAAATGTGTTTGAACCATGTGTGTACTAGAAGGCTAGTGGAAGTTCAGTACAGTTTATTGTGCTTTATGTCAATGAAATCCTTCTCATTGGGAAAGAGATAGGTATGTTAGAGTGTACTAAAGTGTGGTTTTCTACTTATTCTCCATGAAGGATTGGGGAAAAGCATTCTACATATTGGGAATATGTATCTATAGAGATAGATCAAAGAGGACGCTGGCTTTCCTAAACCCTATATATTGACCAAATACTAAAGATATTTAGTATGGAAGAATCCTAGAAGAGATTTCTTTCCATGGGATATGGCATTCATCTCTCCAAGTCTATGGCCCCTGAGATAGAGGAAGAGAAATGAAAGATTTTCCACATACCATATATCTCCACTATTGGGAGCATAATGTATGCAGTTCACTATATAAGACCAAATATGGCACATTCACTTGATGTTATGAGCAGATTCCAATCTAATCCCAGTGAGAGTTACTCGTTGGTTTTGATAACAATCTTTAAGTACCTGAGAAAGATTAAGGACTTATTTTTGGTATACTGCAATAGAGAATTGAAAATCAAAAGGTTTTTAGATTCAAATTTTCAATCCGTTGTACATGACTTGAAATCCACCTTTGGATTTCTATTTTGCCTCATGGCAGTGCAATGAGTTGAAAGAGTTCCAAAAAAGATACCACGACCAACTCAACCATAGAGGAAGAATATATTACAGCTTTAAAAGCTGCGAAAGAAGGTGTTTAGATGAAAAACTTCATTCAAGAGTTGAATGTAGTGCCCGGCATTGTTGAGCTAATTGTTGTCTTCTGTGACAATAATGGGGTGATAGCATAAGCTAAAGAGCCAAGATCTCATCAGCAATCGAAGTAGATTTTGAGGTGATATTATTTGATCCAAGAGATCATTGATAGATACGACACCCAAGTGAAGAGAGTTTCCTCAAAAAAAAAATATAACATATCCATTGACAAATCCTTAATGAAAAAGGTCTTTGAAAGACATCTTGTGAAGATAGGTCTCAAGGCCAGGGGCATTGGCTTTAGGGCAAGTGCGGGATTGTTGAAATAATGCCCAGTAAGCTAATAAGATTGGCCTTGTAAAACTATTTCCTCGTAAAATAATCTTGATTGAATAATATTCTTTATATGACCACATTCATCTGATGTTTTTTATTTCTTCACTGGCATTTGAATGAAACCCTTAGATCACAATAGAGTATGGGACTTAGTTACACCTTAAATGGTAATCATGGGATAATTCTTACATGATCGTGATCTTAAATCTTCCAAGTCACAGGATCTTATAAGATAGGACATCTAAGATTTATATAGACTTGTACTGATAATGCATAAATCTAAAGGTTGGATGTTGCTTTATTGCATAGGCAATTCCATATGAGATACAGGTGCATATTAGTGGATGCTTGTTAGAGAATAAAGTGCTGAAGACCTACTCAAAGAATCCACTAGATAGTTGTAGTGGCAAATTCTCCTACTTACAATAATGCATATTATTAGTCCTCTAACCTAAGGATCTATAGTAATCTTATGTCCGATCCTTATGTTTTGACTCTTCCTTAGTCACTTAGCGGGCTGTTTGGGTTGAGATTGGGTATGAGCTACTTGGCATGGAGGTTTGTAAGATCTAAGATAGAATCCAACTCATCGTCTTTGTGAAGGGTGAATGCATCTTCTATGTGTTCTATAATGATCAATTCTAAGAAAATTCTTGCACAAAGTAGTGTGATAATTTGCGAATGATTTTTTCGAAGATGAGGTCACATAATAGAATTGAGCATTGAGAATAGAGACATAACATTGAGGCTATTAGGGAGCCGCTAAATATCTTGCCCTAGGCATCTCTCAGGAGATAAAAGACAGAATGACTGTATTTCCATCGTACACTTAGAGCTATAATGGTTTTCCAAAAGTATTCATTTCACCTAATTAATTGAGCTCCATGGGCTTAAGGTTGGACATCGACCATGGTGATTAGGTACTTTTCAATTAATAAGACTAATTGAATTGAGTTGATTAGTCTAAAAGTGTTTTAAATTAAAATGAATATTAGATATTCAAAAGTTGCAAGGAGTTGTGAGCTTATGTCTAATGCATGGTAGAACTTATTGGGTCACACACAAAATCTAATTAACTTCCTAATTGATGAAGGATTTTTTCTAAGAGTTAGAATATTCACTCCTAGTGGACTAATTTTGAGGTGATCGATTTTGACTTGATTAATTTAAGTATTAAATTAGTTAATTAATTGAAAGAGTTAAATCAAATCAATAATTAAAGAGTTAATTATTTGGTGTCATTTGATCTCCAATTTATCACAGTTAACATAAAAAGTTAAGTTAACAAAATTAAGCTTAAGAGTTAAGCTTGTTGACTTAAGAGTTAAGTCAAAGGTAAATTAATTAAATTAAAGTGTTTAATTTTAATGAGAAAAATATATTTTGGAAGAAAAATTCAAATGGAGAGTTCATTTGAGTTTGCATTTTAATTAATTTAAAGTTAGATTCCAAATTAGATTGAAATACACATGAAATTCAAATAAGATTTGAATTTGTGTTGCCAACTTGGTATAGTATGATGCCAACTTAGCATCATACAATCCTCCCTCTATTAATAGATATGGAGGGGGCATACATTCAATACTTGTATTTTGGTGTGAAGATTAGAATCTTTAACATTTTTCTTCAAAACGCTCTCTAAGCATTGCTTCATGTGTTGAAGTTTTGCTCTCTATTCTTCTCCCACACCAAAATTGGCCTCCAACATACCTTTTATCCTATTTTTCTCCAGCTACTAGTGAGTAGAAATTGAAAGTTCAATTGGTGTGTGGATTATTACAATAGAGGCAAAACATTTGGTTTGCTTGCCTTTGGAGATCCATTTTGTAGAGCTGCAATTTTGATGAATTTTTTCTAGGAGATCCAGAAGGTGTTTTGCTTTGGATTTTTACAAGTGTCTTAACCAAGGAATTCAAAAGATACAGTAATTTTTTTGTGAGTTTTGGAGAAATTTGGATGAGGAAAAAGTTGTTCTCTTCTAGCTGCACCGATGTTTTAGCAGATTCTGGATTGGTGAAATGTTCACCATATTCTCCTTGGAAATTTGCTCATCAAGGTTATCTTCTTACCAAAACTAAATCTATGGCATGTTTAGATCCTTGGTTGCTCGAGAGGCCTACTTTATTCTAGTTTTAAAATTTTAATAATTAGATTTAAGTGTTACTTTTACTTTTATATTTGAGTCCATAATTATATCTCTCGAGTTCACAAACCTATTGCTCACTTTCTTTGGATGTAAAACCTTTTGGTTGCTCCATATAGATTTATTCTTCAATGTTTTCATTGAGAAAAGTGGTTTTTACATCCATTTTCCATATCTCATAATCATAATATATGACTATGGCAAGTAAAATCCTAATAGACTTAGGCATTGTGACCGATAAAGTTTTCTCAAAATCAATATAAGGTCTTTGAGTATAACCCTTTGCCACTAATTATGCCTTAAAGGTTATTATCTCTCTATAGAATTCTAACTTTCACTTATAGATCCACTTGCAACTAACAGGTACTATACCCTTTGGTGGATCTACAAAAGTCCATACTTGATTGGAGTATATAGTCCATTTTGGATTTTATGGTATCAAGCCTATGTCTCAAATCTAAGTCCAACATAGCTTTCTTATAGAACTTCAGATTGTTTTCTGATTGGCCTATCTCATGAAGGAATTTGAGCTTTTCAGGTTGCTTCTTGATTTGGTCTGACCTTCTCAGAGACTGCATGTAAAGCTCTAGACATTCACTTTTTTCCACCACTTGTGGGATTTGATGATCATCATGAACTTCATCAAGTTCAACAAGAATGCCATTTCTATCTAATAGAAATTTCTTTTCTAAAAAGTGGGCATTCCTTGAAACAAACACCTTTTGTTTCAAGGGATCATAAAAGAAATAATCAAAAGATTCTCTTGGGTATCCTACAAATTTACATAAGATCTATCTACTATCCAACTTGTCTCCTATTAACAACTTGATATAAGCAGGAGACCTTCAAACTCTTAGAAAAGTGTAAGAGGGTGCTTTGCTATACCACATCTCATATGGTGTTTTGGCACCGACTTTGATGGTACTACATTTAGGAACATTGCTGTGGTTACTAAGGCGAATCTTTAAAAGGATATACACACATTAGAAAGATCATCATGGATTGTACCATGTCCAACAAGGTATGGTTTCTTCGCTTGGCTACTCTTTATGTTGAGGTGTGCTAGGTGAAGTCCATTGAGAGAGAATCCCATTTTCCTTTAAATAATCCCAAAATTCAGTACTTATGTATTCTTTCCTTTGATCCGACCACAGAGCTTTAATATTTAGTCCATTTTTATTTTTTACTTTATTCATATACTCTTTGAACTTTTCAAAGGCTTTGGATTTGTACCTCATAAGATATACATGTCCGAATTAAGTGTAATCATTGGCAAAGGTGATGAAGTAAAAATTGCCTCTTCTCACACTAACTCTTAGTGGGCTACAAATATCTATGTGGATCAAATCCAAATGATTTTTGGTTTGCTTCGTTTGTCCTACAAAAGGAGCTTTGGTTATTTTTCCCTTTAAATAAGATTCACAAGTAGGAAGATCTTCCATGCCACTAACATTTAGTGCTTTGAGGGCTTTTAACTTGTTTATTCTATTTTTAGAAATATGTCCAAGTCTTATGTGCCACATGATGGAATCTTCTTGGTTATCTATTGTTCTCTTACTTGATTGAATGTGCATTAATGAAGGTTGAGAATCTACTATATACAATCCATTGTTTAATGTACTTTGTGCAATTAAAGAACTATTTTTTAATACTTTCAACTTCCCATTAGATATTAAAAAATCATATTCTTCATTATCCAAAACAAGAATAGAAATAATGTACTTAATAAAATTGGGTACATAATAACAAGGATCAAGTACAATGCAAGAATTTCCCAAGTCCAACTTGATTACGCTTTCAACCATGGGAACAACTTTTACTCCATTTGCGAGGTAGAGGATCATATCCCTTTCATTGAGACTCTTTTTTCTTTTCATCTCTTGTTATGAATTATAAAGGTAAGAACCACATGTAGTATCAAATACCCATGAGGAAGAATGTTTTGTTAAGTGTACTTAAAAAAAGTACATACCTTTCTCAAGGGTGCTAAGGTAAGCCTTGCAATTCCTTTTCTAATGTCTTTTCTCACTACAATGAAAACAAGCAGTATCAGTTTTAGCCTTTTTCTTCTTCTTGATTCCCCCAAAATGCTTCAAGGGTTGCTTTCCCTTAGTGGAAAAACTCTTATTCCTTTTACCTTTTTTCTAGGACCTTAGGAAATGGCTAGTGTAGCACTAGGATCCAATAATCAAAACTTCAAAAGCTAAAATTAAGTAAGCTACACAAGCTAACAAGGATATAAACATGCTTATGATTTAGATTTAGGTATAAAGTTACCTTGATTAACTTAAATCCAAGGAGATAATGAAGAACTCTTCTTCAATCTAGAAACTGTGAAATAGTGGTGCAGTTGGAAGGATGAAACTTTTGTATGATCTAAACTCCTCTGAAAATTCCAAAAAAATTCCAATATCTTCTCAACTCCTTTATGATTCTACTGTAAAAATTTTAGATAAAAAATCCTTCTGTATCTCTTGGAATAAAATCACTAAGTTACTCTTGGCTAGCAATCAATTGTTTTTGCCTTTATCAATATGATGTTGGAATAGTGCCCTACAAGCCAATGAGATTGGCCTTGTATAAACTATTACCTTGTAAAGTAATCTTGATCGAATGATATTCTTTATATGGTCGCCTTCATCTTATGCTTTATTATACTTCACTTGCATTTATTTGAAGACCTTAGATCACTTTAGACTGTCGAACTTGGTTTGGTGACCCTGGAATAAGTCTCACATGATCGTGATCTTAAAACTTCCAAGTCATATGATTTTATGAGATAAGGTAAACTTGCACTAACAATGCATAAATCTAAGACTTAGAGATTGCTCTGTTCCATGAGCAAATATATGAGATACGGGTGCATGCTAGTGGGTGCTTGGTAGAGAACAAGGCACTAAAGACCCACCAGAGAATCTACTAGATAACTGAAGTGACAAGTCGATAGTAGCTAATTCTTCCGCTTATGCTAGTACATATTATTAGTCCTCTGACTTGAGGATCCCAAGTAACTTTATGTCCGGCCCTCATGCATTTACTCATCTTTGACCACTATGTAAATATTTTAGGTTGAGATTAGGTATGAGCTACTTGGCATGGAGGTTTGTGAGATCTAAGATGGAATCTAACTCCTTGCTATTATGAAGGGTGAGTACATCTCATATGTGTTCTATAATGATCGATTATAAGAAATTCTTGTGTAAGATGGTGTGACAATTTAGAAAAAGAGTTTTCCAAAGGTGAGGTCACACAAATGGATTCAAACATTGGGTAGAGACATAGCATCAAGGATAATGGGGAGCTAAAAAATATCTTACCCTAGGCCTTTTTTACGAGATAGGATACGAAAGGATTGTATTTGTATGACATGCATAGAGCAATGATAGTTCTCCAAAATATTCAATTCAGCCAATTAGTTGGGCACCATGAGCTTGAGGTTGGACATCGACCATGCAGATTGGGTACTTATAATGAGATTAATTAAATTAAGTTGACTAGTTTAAAAAGAGTTTTAAATTAGAATGAGTATAAGATATTCAAAAGTCACAAGGTGTTGTGAGCCCATATCTAATAAATGGTAGAACCTATTGGGTCACACATAAAATTCAATTAGCTTCCTAATTGATGGAGAGAATTTTCTAAGGAGTTAGAAAAGAGATCTCTCTATCCTAATGGATTGAAATTTGGTGCGAAGTCTGAAGGTCAATTTTGGCTTAATTGATTTAAGAGTTAAATTGATCAACTAATTTAAGGAGTTAAATTAGACCAATAATTAAAGAGTTAATTATTTAGTGCCAACATGACTATTAATTGGTCAAGTTAACTTAAATAGTTAAGTTAACAATTAAGCGTAAAGAGTTAAGCTAGTTTGACTTAAAGAATTAAGTCAAAGCATAATTAATTAAGTTAAAGAGTTTAATTTGATTAATTAGGAGGAATGCATTTTTGGAGAGAAGACTCAAATAAGATTTGAGATAGTATCTTAATTAATTTGAAATGAGATTCCAAATGTAATTAAGAAGCAAATGAAATTTGGATTCCTTTGCCACCTTAGCATCTTGCCTCTCCTTCATGAAATGTGTGATGCCACCTTGGCATCACACAAATCAACATCTATATATGGATATAGTGTGGGATTTAGCTAGCAAAAGAATATAGTGTGCAAAAGGTGTGAAGAATTAGATTCTTTATTTTTCCATCCAAAATCAACACCCTGTGCAAGCTAGCATTTCATTTGTTGAAGGCTTAGGTTTTCTTCCCCCACCTACCAATTTTTCAGCCTCTTTCATCCCCAATTATATGGTTCTACTCCATTTTATAAATTAGAGAATTTAAGAAGTATTATTGGTGTGTGGACTATCTTAATAGAGGTAAGACGTGTGGCTTGCTTTGTTTCTAGAGAGCTTTCTGCATGAGGTTTGACTTTGCAAATTTCTCCAGGATGATTCAAATGAAGAATTGATCTAAATTTTTTACTAAAACCTCTCCAAGGTGTTTGATATCTTCAGTAATATTTTTGAAATTTTGGAGGCGATTTGGCAAGGTGATCGTCACAATACTTTTGCTATGCTGTGAGCAGACAAAATTTGGAATCAGTGAAGAGTTCACTTATTTCATTCCATATTTGCTTATCAAGGTAATCCTCTATCTAAATCTGAATCTAAGGCATGATTAGATCCTTGTAATGCTTGTAGGCACTAGTTATTACATGTTTTAAAGTTTTGATTATAGATCCTAGTGCCTATCTTGTTTTCAACTGGTATCGGAGCCTTAATCATGTTTAGATTTGGATTTTTCTTGGTTGATTAATTCATGTGATGGATTGATCTATATCACCATATTCTCAATTCAATTGATGGATTTGTGAATTTGGGTGATTTGTATGTGGCTTCTTGATTGATGAATTAAAGCATGCTATTATGTAATTTAAGTATTAATTTTTGTAGTTACTATGTTTTAATTCATAGTAATTAATGTTTAAATATGTTTTGGCATTAATTGATGTTATATGTTGATGTAGCATGTTGGCTTGTGACTAAAAGAGTTTTGGTCTATTTTGAATCCAATTTGGTCAGAATTATGTTGGAGATTACTTTAAGAATTTGATTCTCACTTTTTTGATTTTTGAAAGCATGTTTGAGTATTTTTATTTCTAGTTTTTAAGGGTGTTTTCAATCTGGAAATTGATCTAAAATATGTGTTATGATGTCGAGAACATGTGCTAAAAATTTTGGTGCATAAACGTTGAGTGGGGAATGGACTTGTCACACCTTGAACTCCGAAAGCAGGACTACTGGCTCTCCCTGGGCATTGGCTGGGCAGCAAGCACACGCTATGCGCCAAGGGCTACCAGGTAGTCCATTTTTAGGTATATTTGGTGAGTTTTGAGTTGTTTTCTCGAATCCTTTAATGCTTAACAAATTTTTGCACTACACACATTGATTGCACAAGTATTGTGCTTTGCCTCAAAATTATGTTTGATATATTTGAATACTTTTGAAAATTGTTTAAAGTTGATCTCTTATTAATGGCATAAGTATTATGCTTGGTTCAATTATTTGTTTATGAGATGAGCATTTAATTGATGGGATTAATTGTTAATTCTAGATTTATTTGTTCATTTAATTATTGAATAATTGATGAATATATGGGGATGATCATGAGCCTTTTAATTTGATTTTATTTATTTCAAAGTTATTGAAATGGGTTGTATTAAATGGGGCATGCATGCCTATTGTTCTATTTAGTAAAAGTTATGTGAATAGAACTTCTAGGGGTGAGGATTTCCATTTCATGTAAATGTTGCATGGAGCAAGGAGTCCAATAGAGGAATGGAGGCCAATTGAAGACCCATGAATGTATGGAATATACTCACATAATAGTTTAGTTTAATTCAACCTATTTAAAATCAATCAAAGTGATGTACTTATGGCTCTAAGTGCATCACTTGGTTAGTTTCATAGTCATCCCACCCTAGGAGCATGCTAGACTACTTACTTATTTATGCTTTCCATATCCTATTGATGTATGAGATGCATGATTAGGATATAGAGAACCTAAATAAGAAGATAAAATGAGAAGATCTTTGCAAGCAAAAACTTCCACTTAGAATGCCTAAGTATTTGCAATATTAAGTCAAAATGGATACAAATTAAAAGAGTTTTAATTAATCTAAGCCTTCCACCAATAGTGTATGCTATGATGATGCTACTAATTATGTGTGATGGCACTCAGTCATGGGGGTCACACTTAGGAGGAAAGTTGTGAGCATACACTTAGCATGAGATACACCATTGACTTAGGAACCCTCGCGCACTGGCGCTCGGTCATGGGAGGTGTTGTGAGGCCATCTAGAGACAAAGTATGATTGGTGGGTTTGACTTAACACTTAGTAGTAAAGTTGATGCATGGTCACGTGGGTCTATATGAATAGTGAGGCAAAATATATCAAGAGTTGCATGAGATACAATTAGCAAAAGTTACTTACCCTTTAATTGCTCATGGATGGCATTTAGCCATGGGAGTCCATTGGCAAGTCATTGGGGCTTTGATTCTCACTAGGAAATGTGATTTCCTGAATTCTTCTTAGGGGTGAAGGATTTGATAAAATAATGGGAGAAAAACATGCTTGAAAAACTATGAACATGTTTTAATATCAAACTTAATCACATGTTAATTCTCTTTTTTCGCCTTATGTAGATTTTTGAAATCTTCAACAAACAAATGGCT
>JACGDI010005558.1:206517-237873 GCA_014898725.1 Jacaranda copaia
ATTCATTGTGAACTTTAACATGTCCAAGCAAATGGTTATGATCAACAAATTGGTTGACATGTTAATAACCACAGAGGCAACAATGAGAAAAGAAAAACCTCTTATGATGGTATCCTTCTCCAAGTCGAAGGGTCCCAAGAGCTCTAGAAAGAGAGATAAAAGGAAGAAGAGTTCTTCCTCGAAAAGGAAATAACTCAAGAAAAGTTTTGAGAGAGTTAAGAAAAAGGCTAAAACAGATGCAAATTATTTTCATTGTGGTGAAAAAGGTCATTAGAAAAGAAATTGAAAGCTTACCTAACTACTCTTGGGAAGGGTATGTTTTTCTTTGAGGTGCATTTGATGACTAATTCTTCCTCATGGATATCTAATATCACATGTGGTTCTTACCTCTGTAACTCCATACAAGGGATAGAAAGAAGAAGAAGTCTATGTGAAAGGGATATGATCCTCCGCCTTGAAAATAGAGCAAGAGTTGTGGCCGAAGTCCAAGGTATAGTAACATTCGACTTAGAAAATTCTTATACTATTCTTGATTCGATTTACTATGTACCTAATCTTGTTAAGGATATTGTTTCAATTCCTATTTTGGATAACGAAGGATTTGATTTTTCAATATCAAATGGAAAGTTGAAAGCATTAAGAAGTGGTTCCTTAATTGCACAAGCTACGTTAGTTAATGGATTATACATGCTTGATTTTTCCACTTCTCTAATGCATGCTCAAATAAATAAAAAGAAGCTTGATATCCAAGAAAATGCCATTCTGTGGCATGCAAACCTTGGCTATATCTCTAAGAATAGGATAAGCAAGTTGGAAGCTCTCAAAGCATTAAAAGTTAGTGACATTGAGGACCTTCCCACTTGTAAATCTTGTTTAAAAGGAAAAATGACCAAAGCTCCATTTGTAGGACAAATGGAGTGATCCACAAATATTTTTAGGGATACACCTTAGAAACAATTGTGAGGTTGCTAAATGTAGTACCTTTAAAGTCAGTGGTAAAAACCCTATATGAGATATGGTATGGCAAAGCACGCTTTTACCACTATCTAAAGGTTTGGGGATCTTCTACCTATGTGAGACATACAATAGAGGATAAATTAGATAATAGATCCACTTTGTGCAAGTTTGTGAGATACCCAAGAGAGTCTATGGGCTATTATTTCTATGATCCCTCGAAACAAAAGGTGTTTGTCACGAGGAACACCCACTTTTTGGAAAAGAAATTTCTATTGGATAGAAAAGGTATTGTCATTAAGTTAGATAAAGTTTAAGATGATCAAGATATCCCACAAGTAATAGAAATAATAGAATTGCAAAAACCTAGTACACAATCCCTGAGAAGGTCAAATTGGATCAAGAAGTAACCCCAAAGGTTCAAATTTCTGCATGAGATGGGTCAATTGGAAAAGGATTTGAAGACCTATGAGGAAGCTATGTTGGACATAGATTAGAGACATTAGTTTGATGCCATGAGATTCGAAATGGACTCTTTGTACTCAAACAAAGAATGAACTTTGGTAAATCCACCAAAAGAAATAGTTTCTATTGGTTGCAAGTGGATCTATAAGCGAAAGCTTGGGGTAGATAGAGAAGTAGTGACTTTTAAGGTACGACCTAGTATCAATTTTGAGGAAACCTTTTAACCAATTGCTATGCCTAAGTCCATTAAGATCTTACTAGCCATAGATGTATATTATGACTATGAGATATGGCAAATGGATGTGAAAACCACTTTCCGCAATGGTGACATTGAAGAAGAAATTTATATAGAGCAACCATAAGATTTTACATCTAAAGGTAGTGAGCAAAACGTTTGCAAGCTTTAAAGGTCCATCTACGGATTCAAACAAGCATCCCAAAGTTGGAACATACATTTTGACAAAACAGTTAAATCATTTGGCTTTGTCATAAATATGTATGAGCCATATGTGTACAAGATGGCTAGTAGGAATTTAGTATAGTTTATTGTGCTTTATGTTGATGACATTCTTCTCACTGGGAATGAGGTAGGAATGTTATAACGCACTAAAATATGATTATCTATACATTTCTCCATGAAAAATTTGGGAGAAGCATCCAACATGTTGAAAATACATATCTATAAAGATAGATTGAGGAGGATGCTGGGGTTTTCCCAAACCCCGTACGTTGACAAGATACTAAAAAGGTTTAGTATGGAAAACTCCAAAAAAAAATTTCTTCTTGTGGGACATGGCATTCATCTCTCCAAGTCTATAGCTTCTAAAATTGAGGAGGAGAAATGAAGAATGTTCTAAATACCCTATGCCTCAGCAATATGGAGCATAATATATACAATTCAATATACAAGATTGGATGTGGTACATTTGCTAGTGTTACGAGTAGGTTCCAATCCAACCCTAATGAGAGTCATTGGATGGCTGTAAAAATGATCCTTAAGTACTTGAGAAAAACTACGGACTTGTTTCTGGTGTACGGTAATAGAGAATTGAAACTTGAAGGGTTTTTAGATTCTAGTATTCAATCTGATTTAGATGTCTCAAATCTACTTCTAGATTCATATTTTGCCTCAATGACAGCATGATAAGTTGGAAAAGTTCTAAACAATATACCACGGCCGACTCTACCACAGAGGTAGCATATATTACAGCTTTGAAAGCTACAAAAAAAGGTGTTTAGATGAAAAACTTCATTTAAAAGTTAAATACAGTACCCAACATTATAGCACAAGCTAAAGAGCTAAGATCTCATTAGTGAAATAAGCACATATTGAGGCGATATCATTTGATTCGGGAGATCATTAATAGAGGCGACATTTGAGTGAAGAGAGTTACCTCAGAAGAGAACATAGCAAATCCACTGACAAAGCCCCTATCACAAAAGGTCTTTGAAGGATATCTTGAGAAGATGGGTCTAAAGGGCATTGGGCATTAGCTACAGGGCAAGTGGGAGATTGTTAGAATAGTACCTTATGGAGTAATGAGATTGGCTTTGTACAAACTATTACCTTGTAAAGTAATCTTGATTGAATGATATTCTTTATATGGCCGCCTTCATCTTATGCTATATTATACTTCACTTGCATTTGGATAAAGCCCTCAGATCACCTTAGATTGTGGGACTTAGTTTGGTGACCATGGAATAAGTCTCACACGATCGTGATCTTAAAACTTTCAAGTCATAGGAACTTATAAGATAGGGCATCTAAGATCTGAATAAACTTGCACTAATGGTGCATAAATCCAAGAGTTGGAGATTGCTCCATTCCATGAGCAACTGTATAACATATGTGTGCATATTAGTGGTACTTGTTAGAGAATAAAGCACTGAAGACCCACTGGAGAATCTACTAGATAGCCGAAGTGGCAAGTTGGTAGCGATTAATTCTCTTATTTATGCTAGTGCATATTATTAGTCCTTTGACTTGAGGATCAATGGTAACCCTATGTCCAATTCTCATGCTTTAACGCATCCTTAACCATTTAGTAGGTCTTTCAGGTTAAGATTCGGTATGAGCTACTTGGCATAGAGGTTTGTGAGATTCGAGATGGAATTTGACTCCTCGCTATTCTAAGAAATCCTTGCACAAGATGGTGTGACAATTTGGAAAAGGAGTTTTCCGAAGGTGAGGTCACATAAATGGATTTGAACATTGAGAATAAAGACATAGTATAGAGGCTAATAGGGAGTTGACAATTATCTTTCCCCAGGCCTCTTTTGAGAGATAAGAGATGAAAGGACCGTATTTACTTGACACACATGGAGCGATGACGATTCTCTAGAATATTTATTTTGGTTTATTAGTTGGGCTCCATGGGCTTGAGGTTAGACATCGACCTTGAAGATTGGGTACTCTTCAATTAATGAGATTAATTGAATTGAGTCGACTAGTTTAGAAGGCATTTTAAACTAGAATGAATATAAGATATTCAAAGGTCACAAGGCATTGTGAGCCCATGTCCAATGAATGGTAGAACCTATTAGGTCACACATAAAATTCAATTAGTTTCCTAATTGATGGAGAGAACTTTTTAAGGAGTTAGAAAAGAGATCTCTCTATCCTAATGGACCGAATTTTGGTATGAAGTTTGAAGGTCAATTTTGGCTTGATTGATTTAAGAGTTAAATTGATCAACTAATTTAAGGAGTTAAATTAGACCAATAATTAAGGAGTTGATTATTTGGTGCCAACATGACCATCAGTTGGTTAAGTTAACTTAAAGTGTTAAGTTAACAATTAAGCTTAAAGAGTTAAGATAGTTTAACTTAAAGAGTTAAGTTAAAATATAATTAATTAAATTAAATAGTTTAATTTGATTAATTAAGAAAAATGTATTTTTGGAGGGAAGACTCAAATTAGATTTGAGATAGCATCTTAATTAATTTAAATGAGATTCCAAATATAATTAAGATGCAAATGAAATTCAAATGAAATTTGGATTCCCTTGCCACCTTGCTATCTTGGCTACCCCTCCCCACTTCATGGAATGTGTGATGCCACCTTGGCATCATATAAATCCACATCTATATATGGATATAGTATGGGAGATAGCTAGAGAGTGAAAGCAGTGTGCAGAAGGTGTGAAGATTAGATTCTTCATTTTTCCCTCCAAAATTAACCCCTTGTGCAAGCTAGTATTTCTTGCGTTGAAGGCTTAGCTTTTCTTTCTCCTCCTACCAATTTTTCAACTTTCCTCATCCCTGATTCTCTATTTCTACTCTATCTTATGAATTAGAGAATTTAGGAAGTTTTATTGGTGTGTGGACTATCTCAATAGAGGCAAGACATGTAGCTTGCTCTATTTTTGGAGAGTTCTCTACGTGAAGTTGGACTTTGGAAATTTCTCTAGGACAACTAGATGGCCAATTGATCTAAATTTTTGACAAAATATTCTGCAAGGTTTTGGCTATCTTAAGTCATGTTTTTCAAAATTTTGGAGGCAATTTTGTAGGGCACTCGTCCCAATACTTCTGCTGTGCCACGATTAAACAGAATCTGGAATAAGTGAAGAGTTTACTTGTTTCATTCCAGATTCACTTATCAAGGTAATCCTTTATCTATATCTGAATCTAAGGCATGATTAAATCCTTGTAATGCTTGTAGCCACTAGTTATTATATGTTTTAAAGTTTTGATTATAGATCCTAGTGCTTATCTTGCTTTCATATGATCAACACACTAATGTAATATCCTATTTCTCCTCACTATTAGCTAGAGATAGAGAGGAGATATGAGTGGTAGATGGCTGATTTAGCATTTGGAGAAGAAGAGAGAATTGAAGCATCAACACATGAGGCAACACTAGAAATTAAAGGGGAAAATGTGAGAATCTAATTCGTCACATGGAAATGCATAGTGTCGCCCACTCTCACATCTATATTTATATATAGAGAGAGTGTAGTGTGATGCTAAGGTGGCATCACACATTCCTCAAGGTGTGGGATTGCCCACTTGCTTGTAAGTTGGCAACTTCAAATCAAATTTAAATTTGGTGTGCATTTCAATTACATTTGGAATGTAATTTCAAATTAATTAAAATATCATACCATATGAACTTTTCATATAAAATGTGTTTTAAACTAGTCAACTCAATTTAATTAATCTCATTAATTGAAGAGTACCTAATCTCCATGGTCGACATCCAACTTCAAGCTTATCGAGCCCAACTAATTAGCTAAAATAAATATTTTGGAGAATCATCTTTACTCTATGCATACCATGCAAATACGGTCCTTTCATCTCCTATCTTTTGAAAGAGGCCCACAACAAGATATTTGCCAGCTCTCCAACAGTCTCAATACTATATCTCTATTCTTAATGTTCAATCCCGTTGCATGAACTTAACTTTAGAAAACTTCTTTTCCAAATTATCTCACTACCTTACACAAGAATTTCTGAGAATCAATCATTATAGAATACATAGGAGATGCACTCATCCTTCACAATAGAAAGGAATCGAATTCTATCTTAGATTTCACGAACCTCCATGCCAAGTTGCTCATACCCAATCTTAGCCTGAAAGATTCACTAGGTGGTTATGGAAGAGTAAAAGCATGAGGACCAAACACAATATTATCATGGACTCTCAGGTTAGAGGATTAATGATATGCACTGGCTAGCCATTACCGACTTACCACTACAACTATCTAGTGGATTCTTTGTTGGGTTTTCAATACCTTGTTCACTAACAAATACCTATTAATATGCACCCGTATCTCATACAGTTGTTCATAGAATAGAGCAATCTCTAACCCTTGGATTTATGCATCATCATGGAAGTCTATCTGAATCTTATATACCCTATCTCTAAAGATCCTATGACTTAAAAGATTTAAGATCACGACAGTATGAAACTTATTCCATAGTCACCAAACTAAGTCCCACAATTTAAGGTGATCTAAGGGCTTTATACAAATACTAGTGGAATAAAATGAAGCATAAGATGAAAGTGGCCATATAAAGAATATCATTTAATCAAGATTATTTTCTCAAGGAAGCAGTTTTATAAAGCCAATCTCATTGGCTAATAGGGTACTATTTCAACAACTCTCACTTGCCCTGGAGCCAATACCCCATGGCCTTAAAACCTATCTTCTCAAGATGTCCTTCAAAGACCTTTTGTCGGTGGATTTGCTATGTTCTTTTTTGAGGTAACTCTCTCCACTCGAATGTTGTCTCTACAATGATCTCTTAGATTAAAGATATCGCCTCAATATGTGCTTGGCTCACTGATGAGATCTTAGCTCTTTAGCTTGCACTACCGCCCCATTATTATCATAGAAGACAACCATTGACTCAATAATATTAGGCACTACATTCAACTCTTACATAAAGTTTTTTATCCAAACATATTCCTTGCAGCTTCTAAAGCTGTAATGTATTTTGCCTCTATGGTTGAGTCAACCATGGTGTCTTGCTTGGAAATCTTCCAACTCATGGAGTCAGCCATGCTGCCTCAATATGTGCTTGGAACTCTCCCAACTCAGCCATGGCTCCACTTTTGTCAATGTACGGGATTTGGGAATGCCCCAGCCCCCTCTTTGATCTATCTTTATAGATATGTATTCTCAATACATAGGATGCTTTTCCTAAATCACTCATGTAAAATTGTGTAGATAACTATGTATTAGTACACTTAAACATTCCTACCTTATTCTCTATAAGAATGATGTCATTGATATAATGTATAATAAACTATACTAAACTCCAACTAGCTTTCTTATACACACATGGTTCGTACATATATTTTACGAAAGCAAACAATTTGTCCTTTTTGTCAAAATGTATGTTCCAACTTTAGGATGCTTGTTTGAGTCTATAGATGAATCTTTAGAGTTTGCAAACCTTTTGCTCACTTTTCTTGGATGTAAAACCTTGTAGTTGATCTATATATAATTCTTTTTCAATGTCACCATCAAGGAAAGCGGCTTTTACATCCATTTGCCATATCTCGTAATCATAATATGTAGCTATGCTAAGTAAAATTTGAATGGACTTAGGCATTACAACCAGTGCAAAGGGTTTTTCAAAATCAATATTGTGTCTTTAAGTATAACCTTTCGCTACTAGTTGTGCCTTAAAAGTTACCACTTCTCCATCTACCTCAAGCTTTTGCTTATAGATCCACTTGCAACCTATGGAAACTATTCTCTTTGGTGGATCTACCAAAGTCCTTACTTTATTTGAGTACATGGAACCCATTTCAGATCTCATGGCATCAAGCCAACTTTCTAAATGTATGTTCAACACAACTTCTTCATAGTTCTTTGAATCATCATTCAATTGTCCCATCTCATAAAGAAATCTAAACCTTTCGAGTTACTTCTTAATCCGATACAACCTTCTCAAAGGTTGTGTACAAAGCTCTTGCAATACCTTTATTTTCATTGCTTGTGGGATTTCTTGATCGTCTTAAACTTTATCAAGTTTAACAACGTCTTTTCTATCTAACAGATAATTTTTTTCTTAAAAGTGGGCATTCCATGAAATAAACACCTTCTATTCCAAGGGATTATTGAAGTAATAATCCATAGACTCTCTTGGGTATCTCATAAAATTGCACAAGATAGTTCTACTATCCAACTTATTTCCCACTGTTTGTCTCACGTATGTGGAAAATTCCCAAACCTTTAGATAGTATCAAGAAGGTGCTTTGCCATACTATATCTCATCAGTGTTTTAAGCACTAACTTTAAGGGTACTATAATTAGTAGCCTCATAGTCATCTCTAAGGAATATCCCCAAAAAGATATGGGTACATCAAAAAAACTCATCATAAAACATACCATGTCCAACAAGGTATGGTTTCTCCTCTCAGCTACTATATTGTGTTGGGGTATGCCGGGTGGAGTCGATGGTGAGAGAATTACATTCTCTTTAAGATAATCTAAGAATTCAATACTTAATTATTCTTCTCCTTGATCCAATCAAAGAGATCTAATACTAAGTTCCTTTGCTTTTCTACTTTATTCTTATCTCTTTGAAATTTTTAAAGGCTTTGGATTTGTACTTTATAAGATACATGTGTTCATACCTACTATGATCATCAATGAAGATAATAAAGTATGAATAGCCACCCATCCCATAAACTCTTAAGGGTTCACAAACATCCATACGGATCAAATCCAATAAATTTGTAGACCATTCCTTTTGTCCCACAAAGGGAGCTTTGGTCTTTTTTCCTTTCAAACAAGATTCACAAGTAGAAAAGTCCTCAATGCTACTAACTTTTAATGCTTAAAAGCTTTTAATTTGCGCATCCTATTTTTAGAGATATGCTCAAGTCTAGCATGTCATAGAATGGCAACTTCTAGGATATCAAGCTTCATTTTATTTGTTTGAATGTGCATTAGAGAAGTTGGAGAATCAAGTATGTATAATTTGTTAACTAATGTACTTTGAGTAATTAAAGAACCATTCTTTAATGCTTTCAACTTCACATTTGATGTGGAAAAATCAAATCTTTCATCATCTAAAATAGGAATTGTAACAATGTTCTTAGCAAGGTTGGGCACATAGCAAATTGGATCAAGAACAATCCAAAAATTCCCTTAGTCTAGTTTGATTACACCTTGGGCCTTGGCCACAACTCTTGCTCTATTTCCAAGATAGAGGATCATATCTCCTTCAAGTAGACTCATTATTCTTTCCATCTCCGGTAATGATTTACAAAGGTGAGAACCACATGTGGTATCAAATACCTATGAGGAAGAATTAATCATCAAATGCACCTCAAAGAAATACATACCTTTCTCAAGGGTTACAAGGTAAGCTTTATAGTTTCTCTTCCAATAACCCATTTCACCATAATAAAAATAGTTTGCATCGGCTTTATCCTTCTTCTTAACTCTCCCAAAACTTTTCTTAGGTTGCTTTCCTTCCAAGGAAGAACTCTTTTTTCTCTTACCTCTCTTTCAAGAGCCCTTAGGACCTTTCAACTTGAAGGGGGATGCCATCATAAGAGGTTTTTCTTTTCTCATCGTTGCCTCAATGGTCACAAGCATATTCATCAATTTATTGATAATTACCATTTGCTTAGACATGTCAAAGTTCACAATGAATTGGTCGAATGAGGGTGGCAATGATTGGAGGATCAAATTCACATAAAAGTCATTATCCATGATCACGTTAAGTTGTCCAAGCTTTTCTATGAGTCCTATCATCTTTAGCCCATGATCGTGGACATTTATCCCTTCACTCATCCTTGTCCTAAAGAGCTCCTTAGATAAAATGAACCTTTCATTTCTGGTTTGGACACCATACAACTTTTGTAAATGTGTATAAATCTCACAAGTATGTTTCATGAGCTCATGAGTCTTTTGGAGCTCATTAGTCATGGATGCCAACATGAGACATCTAAATTGTAGATCATCATCTACAAATTTCATGAACACTTCATGAACCTCATTAGAAGCATCATCACCTCATGTGTCCAATAGACTTTAATCAAGAACATATGTCCTTTTATCAGAGTCAAGAATTATTTTAAGATTTTGCAACCAATCTTGGAAGTTAGGCCCAATGAGTTTATTGGTTTCCAAAATACTTGTGAGTGAGTTTTTTGCCATTTGTTTGTTGAACATTTCAAAAATCTACATTAGGTGAAAAAAGAGAATAAGGATGTGATTGACTTTGATATTGAAAACATGTTCATGGTCTTTCAAGTATATTTTTCTCCCATTATATTATCAAATCCTTCACCCCCAATAAGAATTCAGAAAATCAAATTTCTTAGTGAAAATAAAAACCCCAATGACTTGCCAATGGGCCCCTATGACCAAGTGCCATCCATGAGCAATCAAAGGGTAAACAACTTTTGCTAATTGCATCTCATGCAACTCTTGGTATATTTTGCCTCACTTTTCATATAGGCCCATGTAACTGCGTGCCATTTATACTATTAAGTGTTAAGTCATACCCACCAATCAAACTTTATCTCAAGACAACCTCATAACATCCCCTCTGACCAAGCACCAATGCGTGAGGGTTCCCAAAAAAGGTGTATCTTATGCTAAGTACATGCTCACAGTTTTCCTCCTAAAAGTGACCCTCGTGACCAAGTGCCATCATACAAAATCTGTAGTATCATCATGATGTATACTATTAGTGGAAGGCTTGGATTAAATAAAACTCTTTTAACTTGAATCCATTTTGACTTAATATTTGAAAATACTTAAACATTCTAAGTGGATGATTTTTATTTTCAAAGATCTCATCATTTTTATCTTTTTATTTAGGTTCTTTATATCCTAATCATGCATCTAATACATTGATAGGATATGAAAAACATAAATAAGTAAATGCACCTAGCATGCTCCTATGGTAAGAGACCATGAGCCTAACTAATGGATGCATTTAGAACCATAGGTGCATCACTCGATTGATTTTAAGTTGGTTAATTAAACAAAATTATTACATGAGTGTATCCCATACATTCATGGGTCATCAAGCCTCCTAGGATCCTCTTTGCTCTTTGCAACTTTTACAAGAGAAAGAAAACCTCACTCCTAATGATTTTACTCTTATAACTTTTACAAGATAGAATAAGAGACATGCAAGCCCCATTTGATACAACCCATTTCAACAACTTGAAATAAATAAAATCAATATTAAAGGCTCATGAACATCCCCATTCATTCATTATTCATTCAACAATTAAATGAACAATAAAAAAATCTAGAACTAGCAATTAATTCAAACAATTAAATGCTTATCTTATAAATAAATAATTGGTCCAAGCATAACATTTATGCCACAACTTATAGATTAACTTTGGCAAGTTTTAAGAAGTAATAAAAATGTCAAATGTTATTTTGAGGATTTGCACAATATTTGTGCATCCATAACATATGATTTAACACCATTTTTAGCTACTTAAGGAACCAAAAATATGGCTCAAAACTTGCCCAACCCTCAATAAGGCATTGCTGGCCAAGCTTGGTATGTGGCAAGGCAGTAGCTCTTGGCCACTGCCTGTCCAGCTTGCACAAAAACTACGGACAACCCCTATTTTGGGGTCAAAGGCTATTCAAGTCGATTTTTAACTTAACTTTTGTGCACCAAAAATGCTAGAACACTTTCTAAATGTTAAATCACACATTATAGATCAATTTTTAGATCTAAAACTCATTTTAATAGGTGAAAATTAATGTGCTCAATCATGCTTTCAAAAATCAAGTCTAATTGAGAATCAAATTCTCTCAAAAGCTCCAACCAAACTCCAATCCAATTGGATCCAAAAATGACCAAAACTCTTTCAACTATATAACAACATGCTATATCAATATATAAATTTAATTAATGCCAAATCAACATTCAATATTAGTCACTATGAATTAAAACATACTAACTACATGAACTAACATTTAAATCACATAATAGCATGTTTTTAATTCATCAATCAAGGACCCACACATGACATCAACCAAATACTCCAATCCAACAATTGAATTGAGAATTTGGTGATATATATTAATCCATCATATGAATCAAACAACCAAGGAAAATGCAAATCTAAGCATAATTTAGGCTTCGATACCACTTGAGAGCAAATAAGGTAATAGAATCTAATTATCAAAACTTCAAAAGTATGAAATTAACTAGTGTTTACAAGCATAACAAGGATCTAATCATGCTAGATATTCAAATTTGGTAAGAGTATTGCCTTGAAAAGTTAAATCCAAGGAGAAACTTGTGAACTCTTCACAATTCTGGAAACAGTTTGCTACTAGCGCAGTAGGAAGAGTGCAAAAATCACCCAACCAAAACTCCTCCAAAAATTCTAAAAATATTACTAGAGCTTATAAACACCTTGAACAACTCTATTTAAAAATTTTAGATTGAAAAGCTTTCTGGAAATCCCTAGAGAATATCGCCAAATCAAACTCTATATAGATGGATCTCCAAAATCAAGCAAGACAAATGCCTTGCTTCTATTGTTATGATCCACACGCCACTTAGATCTTTTTGATATATTTTTTCTCACTTTTCATGTATACCCACAACTCATGAGACATCTACATTACTAGGTGTTAACTCAAACCTACCAATCAAGACTTCAATTTGAGACGGCCCCATGACATCCTACGACTTGTGTGCAAATGCATGGGGGTTCTCAATTCAGAGGTGAATCTTATGCTAAATATATGGTGATAGCTTTCCATTATGAGTGTGACCCACTCATGAGATATCACACAAATAATGGTAACATCATCATGACATATACTATTGGTAGAAAGCTTGAATTAATTAAAACTCTTTTAATTTATATCCATTGAGACTTAACATTTGATAAAAACTTAGACATTCTAAGTGGAGGATTTTTGGTTGCAATGATCTTATCATTTTTATCTTCTTATTTAGGTTCTCTATATCCTATGTTGGAATAGTGCCCTACAAGCAAATAAGATTAGCCTTGTAAACTATTTTCTTGTAAAATAATTTGGATTGAATGATATTTGTTATATGACCATCTTCATCGTATACTTTATTATACTTCACTTGCATTTGGATAAAGTTCTTAGATCACATATGACTACAGGACTTGATTTGGTGACCATGGAATAAGTCTCACATGGTCGTGATCTTAAATCTTCAAAGTTATAGGATCTTATGAGATAGGACATTTAAGATCCAAATAGACTTACACTAATGAGGTATAAATCCAAGGGTTGGAGATTGCTCTATTCCATGAGCAACTATATGAGATACGGGTATATGTTAATGGGTGCTTGATAAAGAACAAGCCTTCCACTGAAGAATCCACCAGATAGCTATAGTGGTAAGTCGATAATGGCTAGTTCTTCTACTTACACTATTGCATATTATTAGCCCTTCGACCTGAGGAACCATGGTAACCCTGTATCTGATCCTCATACTTTAACTTTTTCTTAACCTCCTAGTGGGTTTTTTGGGTTGAAATTGGGTATGAGCTACTTAGCATAGACGTTTGTGAGATCAAAGAAGGAATCTAACTCCTTGCTATTGTGAAGGATGAGTACATCTCCTATGTGTTCTATAATGATCGATTTATAGAAATCCTTGCACAAGGTAGTGTGACAATTTGGAATTGAGTTTTCCAAAGGTGAGATCACACTATAGGGATTCAACATTGAGAATAGAGACATAGTATTGAGGATATTAAGAAGCCGACAAATATCTTGCACTAGGCGTCTTTCAGGAGATAGGACATGGAAAGACCGCATTTGCATGGCACACGTAGAGCGGTAATGGTTCTCCAGAATATTTATTTTAGCCAATTAGTTGGGCTCCATAGGCTTCAGGTTGGACATCAACTATGGAGATTGGGTACTTTTTAATTAATGAGATTAAATTAATTGAGTCGACTAGTTCAAAAGGAGTTTTAAACTAGAATGAATTTGAAATATTCAAAAGTCACAAGGAGTTGTAAGCCTATGTCTAAGGAATGGTAGAACATATTGGGTCACACAAAAAATTCAATTAGCTTTCTATTAATGGAGAGAATTTTCTCAAGTATTACAAAATAGTATCTCTTGGTCGACTGATTTTTAGGGCCAACTTTGAGGGTTAATTTTGGCTTAATTGATTTAAGTATTTAATTAATCAACTAATTTAAGAGCTAAATTAGATCAATAATTAATGTGTTAATTATTTGGTGCTAAATATGACCATTAATTAGTTAAGTTAACTTAAAGAGTTAAGCTAATGAATTAGCTTAAGGAGTTAAGCCAGTTTAACTTAAAGAGTTGAGTCAAATGATAATTAATTAAATTAAAGAGTTTAATTTAATTAATTAGGAAGAATGAATTTTGGAGGAAAAACTCATGAGATTTGAGATGACATCTTAATTAATTTGAAATGAAATTTCAAATGTAATTAAGATTCAAATAAAATTTGGAATCAAATTTTGACACCTAAGCACCCCCATTAGCCACCCCCCTTATGGAATGTGTGATGCCACCTTGGTATCATAATATTCCACATCTATATATAGATATAGAGTGTTGGCTGGCCAGATGACTGGAAATGGTGTGAAGGATTAAATTCTTCATTTTCCCTCCAAAACATTTGCAAGTTAGCATTTCATATGTTGAAGGCTAAGCCTTTCTTTTTTATAATTCATCTTCCTACCCCAAATTTGGCCTCCATTATCACCAAATCTCTAGTCTTACTCCAAGTAAGAGACTATAGATCTAGGAAGATCTCATTGGTGTGTGGACTTTTATAATAGAAGCAAGACGTGTGACTTGCACAATTTTAAGAGATCCATCTGCGTGAGGTCTAGCTTTACAATTTTATCCAGGACATTTCGGATGCCCAATCGATCCAAAATTGTAACTATGAGTTCTAAAAGGTTTTGAACATCTCCATATATGTTTTAAGAAGTTTTGGAGGTAATTTGATAGGGCGATCTTGCAATCTTCTTGCTGCGCCACAAACAGGTAGATTCTGTAATCAGTGAAGTATTCACTTGATAAACCTTAGATTTGCTCATCAAGTAATCCTCTATCTAAATCTAAATCATAGGTATGATTATATCCTTTATTATCTTGTAGGCACTAGTTACTTTGATGTTTCGAAGTTTTGATTTTAGATCTTAGTACTTATCTTGCCTTCAAGTGATATCAGAGCCTTAATCATGCTTAGATTTGAACTTTATTTCGTTGATTGCCTACCATATTTATGTTAGTGGACTACTAAGAATTAAGGGGAAAGAAGGCTATTCGTACTTCATCGCCTTCACATATGGCAATAGACAGTTTGAATAAATGTATCTTATGAAGTACAAATCTGAGGCTTTTGAAAAGTTCAAAGAGTATAGAAATGAAGTAGAAAAGCAAAAGAGACTTGGTATTAAAACCCTTCAATTAGATTAAGAGGAAGAATACTTAAGTATCACATTCTTAGATTATTTAAAAGAAAATGGGATTCTCTCTCAATGGACTATATCTGGCATACCCCAACACATTGGAGCAGCCAAGTGGAGATACTATACCTTGTTGAACATGGTATGTTCCACAATGAGCTTCTTCAACGTACCTATATCCTTTTGAGGATATGCCTTAATAATGACAGTGAAGTTACTAAGAGTAGTACTTTCAAAGTTGGTGCCAAAAACACCATTAGGATATGGCATGGCAAAATACCCTTTTACCATTATCTAAATCTTTGGGGATCTCTCGCCGGCATGAGACGGACAATGGGAGATAAGTTGGATAATAGATCCACCTTGTGCAAGTTTATAAGATACCCAAGAAAGTCTATAGGTTATTACTTCTATGATCCCTCGGAACAAAAGATGTTTGTCATGAGGAATGCCCACTTTTAGGAAAAGAAATTTCTATTAGATAGAAAAGGTGTTGTAATTGAACTTGGTAAAGTTCAAAACAATCAATATATCCTACAAGCGTTAGAAATAAATAAATATCATAGAGCCTCACACACAACCTCTGAGATGGTCAGACTGGATCAAGAAGCAACCCAAAAAGTTTGAATTTCTTCATGAGACAGGCCAATCAGATAGAGATCCAAAAATTTATAAGGAAGCTATGTTGGATATACATTTAGGATATTAGCTTGACATCATGAGATTCAAAATGGACTCTATGTACTCAAAAAAAGTATGAACTTTGATAGATCCACCAAAAAGAATAGTTTCTATTGGTTGTAAGTGGATTTATAAGTGAAAGCTTGAGGTTAATTGAGCAGTAGTGACTTTTAAGGCACGACTAGTGGCAAAAGGTTACACTTAAACATCCATTATTAATTTCAAGAAAACCTTTTCACTAGTCACTATGCCTAAGTCTATTCAGATATTACTTGCCATAGCTGCATATTATAACTATGAGATATGGCAAATGGATAGAAAAATCACTTTCCTTAATGGTGACATTGAAAAAGAAATTTATATGGAACAACCATAAAGATTAATATCCAAAGGGAGTGAGCAAAAGGTTTGCAAGCTCCAAAGGTCCATTCTCAAACAAGTATCCCAAAGTTGGAACATACATTTTGACAAAATGGTCAAACTATATGGCTTTGTAAAAAATGTATATAAACTATGTATGTATAAAAAGGCTAGTGGAAGTTTAGTATAGTTTATTGTGCTTTATGCCAATGACATCCTACTAATTGAGAATGAGATTGGAATGTTAGAGTGTACTAAAGCATGGTTATCTATACAATTCTCCATGAAGGATTTGAAAAAAATATCCTACATATTAGGAATATGTATCTATAGAGATAGATCGAGGAGATGGGACTCTCCCAAATCCCGTACATTGACAAAATACTAAAGAGATTTAGTATAAAAAAATCTAAGATAGGATTTCTTCCCATGGGATATAGCATTAATCTCTCCAAGTTTATGGCCCCCAAGATTGAGGAAAATAAATGAAGGATGTTCTTAGTTCCCTATACCTTAGCAATAGAGAACATAATGTATGCTGTTTAATGTACGAGACAAGATGTGGCGCACTTACTAAGTGTTATGAGTAGGTTCCAATCCAACCGCAGTGAAAGTCATTGGATGGCCGTGAAAATAATCCTAAAGTACTTGAGAATAATTAAGGACTTGTTTTTAGTTTACAGTAATGAAACATTGAAACTTATGGACTTTTTAGATATTAGTTTCCAATCAAATGTAGATGACCTAATATCCATTTTTGGATACATATTTTTCCTTAATGGTGGCATGTTGTGTTGGAAGAGTTCCAACTAGACACCATGGTCTAGACAACCACTAAGGTGAAATACTTTATAGTTTTGGAAATCATAAAAGAAGGTGTTTAGATAAAAACTTCATCCAAGGGTTGGATGTAGTGCCTAGCATGCATGAGCCTGTGATTGTCTTTAGAAGATAATGTAGGACTTAAGTCAAGATCTCATCAGTGATCTAAACACATTAAATGCATTATCATTTGATATATGATATCAATTGATAGAGGTAACAACTGAGTGGAAAAAAGTTGCCTCAGAAGAGAATATTGCGAAACCACTAAATTAACCCTTAAAAGATAGAAGGTCTTTGGAGGACATTTTATGAAGATGGGTTTGAAAGGCACAAGGATTAGCTTTAGGGCAAGTAGGAGATGTTAGAATAGTGCCTTGCAAGCCAATGAGATTGGCCTTGCAAACTATTTCCTTGTAAAATAATCTTGATTGAATTATATTTGTTATATAGCCATCTTCATCTTATGTTTTATTACACTTCACTTGCATTTGAATGAAGCCCTTATATCACAATGACTACAGGACTTGATCTAGTGACCATGGAATAAGTTTTACATGGTTGTGATCTTAAATCTTTCAAGTCATATGATCTTACGAGAAGGGGCAACTAAGATCCGAACAAACTTGCACTAATGAGGCATAAATTTAAGGATGGAAGATTACTCCATTCCATGAGCAAATATATGAGATACAAGTGCATGTTAGTGGGTGCTTGTTAGAGAACAAAGCACTAAAGACCCACTAAAAAATTTACTAGATAGCCATAGTGGTAAGTCAATAGTCGCTAGTTCTTCTGCTTACACTAGTGCATATTATTAGTCCTTTGACTTGAGAATCCATTGTAACCTTATGTTCGGTCCTCATGCTTTGACGTTTCCTAGACCACCTAATAGGTCTTTCAGGTTGAGTTGGGTATGAGCTACTTGCAATAGAAGTTTGTGAGATCCAAGAAGAAATCTGACTCCTTGCTATTGTGAAGGACGAGTACATCTCTTATGTGTTCTATAATGATTGATTCCCAAAAATTCTTGCGCAAGGTGGTGTGATAATCTGGAAAAAGAGTTTTCCAAAGGTAAAGTCACACAATAAGAATCGAATATTGAGAATAGAAATATAGTATCGAAGCTATTATTAGGAAGCCGACAAATATCTTACCTTAGGCCTCTTTCGAGAGTTAGAAGATGGAAGGATCATATTTACATGTCATCGTAGAGCGATTATAGTTCTCCAAAATATTCATTTTGGCTAATAAGTTAGGCTTTGTGGGCTTGAGGTTGGACATCGACCATAGAGATTGGGTACTCTTCAATTAATGAGATTAAATGAATTGAGTTGATTAGTTTAAAAGGAGTTTTAAACTAAAATAATATAAGACATTCAAAAGTCACAAGGAGTTGTCAGCTCATATCCAATGAATAGTAAAACCTACTGGATCACACATAAAATCCAATTGGCTTCCTAATTAATGGAGAGAAATTTTTGAGGCATTAGAAAATGGTCTCCTAATAGACCAATTTTTGGGGCCAACTTTGAGGGTTAATTTTGGCTTGATTGATTTAAGTGTTAAATCAATCAACTAATTTAAGAATTAAATTAGATAAATAATTAATAAGTTAATTATTTGGTACCAACATGATCATTAATTAGTTAAGTTAACTTAAAGAGTTAAGTTAACGAATTTAGCTTAAGGAGTTAAGCTAGTTTGACTTAAAGAGTTAAGTCAAAGGATGATTAATTAAATTAAAGAGTTTAATTTGATTAATTAGGAAAAATGAATTATGGAGGGAAAACTCAAGTGAGATTTGAGATGGCATCTTAATTACTTTGGAATGAGATTTCAAATGTAATTAAGATTTAATTGAAATTCGGAATCAAACTTTGCCACCTAAGCACCCACATTGGTTGCCGCCAACATGGAATCTATGATGCCACCTTGGAATAACACTATTCCACATCTATATATTGATATAGAGTGCTAGCTAGCCAAATGAATGCAAAATGGTTTGGTGGATTGGATTCTCCATTTTCCCACCAAAACATTTGCAAGCTAGCATTTCATGTGTTAAAGGCTAAGCTTTTTTTTCTTCGTCTTCCTACCCTAAATTCAGCCTCCAACATTACTAGATCTCTGGTCTTATTCCAAATAAAAGATTAGAGATCTAGAAAGATCTCATCGGTGTGTGGATTTTTACAATAAAGACAAAGCGTGTGAGTTGCTCAATTTCTAGAGATCTATCTGCGCAAGGTCCAATTTTGTGATTTTCTCTAGGATGTTCCATATAGCCAATCTACCTGAAATTTTAACTTAAAGTTCCCTATGCTTTTGGATGTACCCATATATTTCTTCAGAAGTTTTGGAGGCAATTTAATAGGGCGATCATTGCAATCTCTTCTCTGCACCACATACATGCAGATTTTGTAATCAGTGAAGTGTTCACTTGATAACCCTTGAATTTGCTAATCAAGGTAATCCTCTATGTAAATTTGAATCATAGGAATGATTAGATCCTTGATTAGCTTGTAGGCACTAGTTACTTTGATGTTTTGAAGTTTTGATTTTAAATCCTAGTGTCTATCCTGCCTTCATCCTATTCATGCATCTCATACATTAGTAAGATATGAAAAGCGTAAATAAGTAAATGCACCTAGCATGCTCCTAGGGTGGGATGACTATGAGCCTAACCAAGTATGCACTTAGAGCCATGGGTGCATCACTTGGTTGATTTTAAGTAGGTTGATTAAACTATGCTATCACATGAGTGTATCCCATATATTCATGGGTCTTCAAGCCTTATTGCCTCTAATGGACTCCTTGCCTCCATGGAACCTTTACATGAATAGAAAATCCTCACTCCTAGAGATTTTAATTTCACAACCATTACAAGATAGAAAAAGAGGCATACAAGTCCCTTTTAATACATTCTATTCCAACAACTTGAAACAAATAAAATCAATATTAAAGGTTTATGATTATCCCAATTCATTCATCATCAATTCAATAATTAAATGAACAATAAATAAATCTAGAATTAATAATTAGAAGATTAACTTTAATCAATTTTAAAAGCATAAAAAATGTCAAACATGATTTTTGAGAACTTGCACAACACTAGTGTATCTAATTTTTGTAGTGCAAAACAAAATTAAGCATTGAAGAAGTTGAAAAAGCAACTCAAAACTCACCTAAACTCCACAAATTGGGCTGTCGGCCAACCTACCAGCCGTGTGCACTAAGCCCAGCAAGCAGCCCTGGCAGCCCTTATTTTAGGGTTTAAGGTATGCTAAGTGTTCTTTCCACTCAACTTTCATGCGTCAATAATTTTAGCTCATGTTCCCAACATTAAAACACACATCTTAGATGAATTTCTAGATTCAAAACACGTTTTAAAAATCAAAATTCAAATGCTCAAACATGCCTTCAAAAGTTAGATTAAAGCTAGAATCATATTCTACAAAATCTCCAATAAAAACTCCAATCAAATTTGATCTAACAATGACCAAAACTCTTTTGATCAATCATAACATGCTATATCAACATATAACAAATATTAATGCCAAATCAACATTTAACATTAATAACTATGAATTGAATCATACTTAAGCATGAATTAACACTTAAATCACATAAAAGTATGCAAACAATTCATGAAACTATTGAACCACATGCATTATCAACCAAACACTCCAATTCATTACTCGGATCAAGTATTTGGTGATATTGATCAATTCATCACATGAATCAACCAAACAATAATCCAAAACATAGCACGAAGAAGGCTTTAATACCACCTTAAAGCAAAAGTAGTACAAGGATCCAACAATAAAAACTTCATAAGCTTAAATTAACTAGGCTACTTCTACTACCACAGATCTAATCATGCCATAGATCTAGATTAGGATGAAGAATTGCCTCTTGTAGCTCAAAATCAAGGAAAAAATCAATGATCTCTCCCGGAACTAGAAATTATCTGGAATCGGCATAGCAAAAATGTAGCAACAATTGCCCCAGTTAAACTGCTTCAAAAAATCATCAAATTAAATTTAGAACACCTCCACATACTAAGGAAGCAACCATGAAAATTCGGAGCAAAATGGCCTTTAGATTGCCCCATAAAAATTTGCCAATTTAGAGTTACAACAAGTGGATCTTCAAAATTTAGTAAGTCCAGTGCCTTGCCTCTATTTGCCTAAAATAAGTTAAATATGTTATATTTATGATTATTAAATACATATTAAATTTTACTCCATTTAATCCTCATTCGACTATCAATATTTTATTAACTTGATAACTATTTTTTTATTGGACTAACCTTTAGTTCGTATGCTTCATCTAAGCAATTTGTATAAAAAAAACACAACTTATGTGTTTAGTTGCGTTTTAAATATTTTATGTTAAATATGTACCTAATGGGTCACAAAACAAATGAAATGTAACTTGTGTAGAAAGCGGTAAGGTATCTATTGTACTACAAGTTAGAACTCGTTTTTGATAATCAAGTAGTTCCAACTAAAACAAGAAACTAAATATAGCGAATGAAGTACTTGTTGGCTACAGTAAGGTACTATATAAATTAAATATGGTATAATGTTTTATTGTTGAAACATGATAAGTTTGGCTACTTTAGTCCTCAATCAACTATAATAGGGTTAAATATGCATAGCCTTCATGAAATTTGAAATTGTCACAAAATTCCCCTGTGTTAAAAAATAAAGTCTAATTATCACTATGTGTTTTGTCAAAATTGCCTCACTCTCCCCATATATACTTTTGGTTTAAACAAAAAAAACCCAAATTGCCCTTATGTGTGTTGAGGAAGATATAGGCCAATCTTACAATAAATATATCTAAAATAATTTTTAATTAAACATATCTAAAAATATAATTTATTTTGATTGTAATTACATATTTTGTATAATTAAAAATAAACGTACATATAATATTGCAAAGGTAAAAATATTTTTTGTACACACATGGAAATTTTAAATCAAAATTTATTTTGTAAAATTACATATTTTTTAATTCTTTTCTAAACATGCATATTTTTTAATTTACACACACTTAGATATATTTATTCTAAAATTAAAAATAAATTGAAAATAAATTCTAAAATAATTTAATTAATATTTTTAAATTAGTTAAATTAAAATTAAAAAAATAAATTTTAAATTAAAATACATAAAATTTAAATTAAATTTTAAAATTAAAAATTAAAAACCCTAAACCCTGAAATTGTTTTGGAGAAACATAATTAAACATATCCTCATTTTCCCTCCAAAACAGTCATTTTTCAAAATATACATATGAAAGCAAGAGTAGCATTAGGATCCAATAATAAAAACTTCATAAGCTTAAATTAACTAGGCTACTCCTACTATCAAGGATTTAATCATGCTATAGATCTGGATTATGGTGAAGAATTACCTCTTGTAGCTCAAAATCAAGGAGAAAATCAATGATCTCTTTCGGATCCAGAAACTGTCTTAAATCGACACAACAAAAAGGTAGCAACAATTGCCCTAGTTAAATTTGGAACACCTACACACATTGAGAAAGCAACCATGAAAAATTCAGAGGAAACATGCTTCCGGATCGCTCCATAAAAATTCCCCAATTTGGAGCTAATACAAGTAGATCTCCAAAACATAGCAAATTAAGTGCCTTGTTTCTATTATCATGATCCACACACCAATCAATATTCCAATTTTTCCTCACTGGAAGCTGGAGTTAGAGAGAATAAAATGAGGTAGAGGAGGCCAATTTTCAAGTTGGGAAGAAGACGAGATGCAGAACTTCAACACATGATGTAACGCATGGAAAGAAAGAGTTTTTGGAGGGAATGCTAAGAATCTAATTCTTCACACTTTATGTGATATCACCAGTGTTTGCCCCCCTCGATATCTATATATAGAGGCTAGAAGGTGTGATGCAAGTTGGCCTCATGCCTTCCTCAAGGTAACCACCCAAGTGGCATGCCAAGGTGGCAAATCCAAATTCAAGTCTTACTTGAATTTCATGTGTATTTCAATTACATTTTCCAAATTAATTAAGATGCTAATTTAAATGAATACTTCACTTAAATTTTCCATCCAAAAAGTATTCTTCCCATCGATTAAATTAAAAACTTTAATTCAATTAATTAACCTTTGATTTAACTTTTAAATCAAACAAACTTAACTTTTAAACTTAATTTAATTAACTTAACTCTTTAAGTCAACTTGACCAATTATTGATGGTCATCTTGGTACCAAATAATTAACTCCTTAATTATTGATCTAATTTAAATCCTTAAATTAGTTATTAATTTAACACTTAAATTAATTAAGCTAAAATTGATCATCAAATTGTGTGTCCTTGAAAATTAGCCACCAAGGAAAAATCTCTAACATTTAGAAAATTGTTCCATCATGCATGGAAGCTAATTGGCTTTTGTTTGTGATCCAATAGGTTTTATCATTCATTGGATATAGGCTCACAATTCCTTATGACTTTTGAAAATTATATATTCATTTTAGTTTAAAACTCTTTTTAAATTAATCAACTTAATTTAATTAATCTCATCAATTGAAGAGTGCCCAATCTCCATGGTTGATGTCTAACCTCAAGTCCATGGAGCCCAACTAATTGGCCAAAATGAATATTCTAGATAGTCATCATAGCTGGACACATATCATGCAAACACGATCCTTTTGTTCTCTATCACCCGAAAGAGGCCCAAGAGAATATATTTGTTAGCTCCCTAATAGCCTCGATACTATATCTCTATTCTTAATGTTGAATCCCATTGTATGACCTCACCTTTAGAAAACTCCTTTTCCAAATTGTCACCTCACCTTGAACAAGAATTTCTTAAAATCGATCATTATATGATACATAGAAGAAGCACTCACCTTTCACAAAAGTGAGGAGTTAGATTCTATCTTGGATCTCACAAACCTCTTTGTCTAGTAGCTCATGCCCAACCTCAACCCGAAAGACCTGTTAAGTGATCAAGAAAGAGCCAAAGCATGAAGATAGGACACAAGATTACCATGGATCCTCAGGTAAGAGGACTAATAATATGTACTAGCATAAGTGGGAGAATTAGCCATGACCGACTTACCACTTCAGCTATCTAATGGATTGTCTGGTAGGTCTTCAATGCATTGTTCTCTAACAAGCACCCACTAACATGCACACGTATCTCATACAGTTGCTCATGGAATAAAGCAATCTCCAACTATTGGATTTTATTCATCGTTAGTGCAAGTCTATCCGAATCTCAATGCCCCGTTTCATAAGCTCCTATAATTTGAAAGATTTAAGATCACGACCATATAAGACTTATTCCATGATCACTACCCAGTGAACAGACCAAGTCTCATAGTCTAGTGTGATTTAAGGGCTTCATCCAATTGCAAGTGAAGTAATAAAAAGCATAAGATGAAAATGACCATATAAGGAATATCATTCAATCAAGATTGTATATACAAGGAAATAGTTTCTACAAGGCCAATCCCATTGATTTGTTGGGCACTATTCCAAAAACATACATATTTTATATATAGATATCATATATTTTTTTTATTATTATAACAATAAAAAAAATCACTCAAATTCATTTAATCCCAAAAACCCAACAAAAAAGTTTAATTGACATAAAAAACATAACCAAACATTCCCATAGATTTCTAATTTTTTTAATTTTTAATTTATCTTTAAGTTTTACTTAAGAATATTAAATTTATAAATAGGTCTAAAATAATTTAATTCAATTTAAATAAATTTATCTATTAATTTAAATAATATATACACACTACGCTTTTTCTTTCCCCAATCAAACACCCTTCCCCGACATAGCCATTGGCCAACCACAACCACCAAGGTGAACACTCCCTTGAGCCAACAGCCATGCCCAACAGCAGGCAATGGTAGATTTGCCATGGCCACGGCTGTAGCTGGGGGTAACGTGTGGAGAGGGTCGGGGTTGGCCATTAGGGGTAGTATATACACATATTTAAATTTATATCTTATATATATGTATTTATATGTTATATAATATATTACATATTTTATACATATTTATATTTATATATATTATATTTACATGTTATATATATGTATTTATACATTTTTATGCTTTTCTTGTATTTTTAATTTTATTTTTTAGTTTTTAAATTTCAAATTAAAAAAAGGAGCCAACTAGACCCTTGGAGAGCATTCTGGACAATTCATAGGCAAAATTGCTATTCTACCCTCATACTCAGTGCGTGACCACCACCTAGGTGTATAGTGGCAAGTTTAACAAAATATATGATGGTGATTAGACTCCATTTTTTACACACAAAATTTTATAGCAATTTCAAATTTTATAGTGGGCTCTGCATTTTAACCCCAACTATAATAACACCAATTTATTAGTTTGATGATGGTTTTCTAGTTGGATCAACTACTAGGGCTTATGCTTCATCTAAACAATGTGTAACACAACACATAGTTTAATATTTCACCATGTTAAATATTGTCTACCCAATATATCTAAAATAGGTCATAAGATAGATGAAGTATAAATTGTAGGAAGTTGTATTAATTATAAAAAAAATAAAGTATCTATTGTTTACATTTTACTACTCATTGTGATAACAAGTACTTTTCAAAATAAAAAAATAAAGTACTAAATTTAGTGAATAAAGTACTACATGTTTAAAATAAGGTACTATATAGATTGAATGTGTATAATCTTTTATTGTTGAAAACATATCGAATTTGACTGCTTTAGTCCTAAGTTTATTGTTAGAAGATGACTTAATTAGTTTGAAGATTGTTTTCTTGATGGCATGGTAAAATAACAACTCCAAAGTTTTCATATATATAAATAATTTTTAGTACTGCATTGTCATAATTAATTCAGGATATAGAAATCTAGATACTATATATACCTTAAAAAATACTGCGGGTTTCAATAACTTATAATACACATCTAGATAACTAGTTTCTCCATACAAATCAAACAATAACTCAAACCACAAATCCATCGAATAGCAAAAAAAGAACAATCATTGAAGATTCTTTTCCATACTAAACAATAACACAATGTGTCCATATGTTACAATTGATACAATACAAATAATATAATACAAATTTTTGAATAGTAACATAGTATACTACAGATACTTTAAATTATATGTCCGTAAAATACCAACAAACTTAACTATCATAAGTTCGTGTTCAAATCTGCCATCCTTCATAAATTCTTGTTTTCTGTGCATCCTCTTTTTGTTGGTTAAAGGAAAATAAAAGAAACTACTCTGTATAGTTCGGTAGACTCACACCTTCATAAATTGGCAATCTATACAACTGCATAATAACTGGATATGAATATTTGTTCACTCGTAGATATATTTACAATGCTGAAAATTTGGATTGAAAAATCAAATAAAATAAAACACTTGTTTAAGTGTTGTTCACTGTAAATTGTGGCAAAATGCAAAAAATTTGGTGCAAATAACGTCTTTTCTCAATGTTGGCTCAAGTTCCAAATTAAACAAAGCGCAAAGTTTCCAAACATATTCGAGAATTTCCCTCACATAAATCACAAATAATTGAATATTGGAAGCCAAAGTACTTCCCATTTGTCATATCCCATTAATGTGTGAAAAAGGGACATCACGTGAATATCACTATCCATTTCCAACATTCTCCACAATATCGAAGAACCCGCAACTCAAATAAAATCCTTTGTTCCAAATGTTTCGAAAATTTCCTTATTCCTGAACCCACACGTAACATGTGCTGATAGAGAAATGGGAGCAGCCTCCTTTTTTTCTCAAGGACTCTAAGGCATATAGAAAATAAGGAAAAAATTGATGAAAACTACATTTCATTGCCAAAATTAAAACTCACGTCATGCTAGTTTCAAAAGTTATTATGATCAAGGAACAAAGATCATGTCCAAGTTCTAACTAGAAGCCGCATAGGGGTTGAGCCCAAGATAAGATTTTTCATACACTAGATATGCATAACTACTATGTGAGCAAGGATTCAAGAAACAAGTCTACTTTTCTTCTCAAACAATGTTGATTTCACCTTTCTCAAGTAGATTTCCTTTTTTCTTCTTTGGTTGTTCCACTAGTTCATTTTTCAACATTCTCCAGCCACCAGGCCAGTATTAGTTCCAATAAAAATATCTTACACAACACTGAGGCCCTTGTAAACCACATGAGCAGCAACTATCCTCACCTTCTGATTGAAAAGTTTGTGAGCTACAGAGAAATGCTATGGAGAGAAGGGAGACAGACAGAGAGATAAAGAGAGAAGAGTGCAAATTGGAAAAAATGTTAAGTATGAGGGTATTTTCATTAAATTAGGGGGGTAAGGAGTGAACACTTAGTTAAAAATTCAAATAGGGAGTCCAGACTATAATTTGATGGGTGGGGAGGGAATCAAAAAGTAAAACGATCTTTTGATACTTTTAAATAACTCACCCTATATCTACATAAATTTTCCATTTTTGCGACATAATCCCTTCTAACATTGAGCAGAAGTGGGGTAGAGACCTTTCCGTTAAACAACAAGGTATTTTATACTACGAAGGTTCTCAAAATTTTGCATTTCTTTACAAATGATTTCTTATACTCAAATTTGTTAGAATAGTGCCCCACAAACCAATTAGATTGGCCTTGTAAACTATTTTATTGTAAGACAATCTTGATTGAATAATATTCATTATATGGCCATCTTCGTCTTATGCTCTTTATTTTCCTCACTTACATTTGAACAAAGCCCACAAATCACATAAGACTATTAGACTTGGTCACGCACTGAGTGGTGATAATGGAACAAGTCTTGCATGATCATGATCTTAAATCTTCAAGCTATAGGATCTTATGACACAAGGCATTTGAGATTCGAATAGACTTGCACTAACAATGCATAAATTCAAGGGTTGGATATTGCTTTGTTCCATAAGCAATCCCATATAAGATATGGATGCATATTAGTGGGTGCGTGTTAGAGAACAAGACACTGAAGACCCATCAAAAGAATCCACTATATAGCCGTAGTGGCAAGTTGGTAGTGGTAAGTTCTCCCATTTAAGCTAGTGCATATTATTAGTCCTTTAACATGAGGATCCATGGTAACCTTTTGTTTGGTTCTTATACTTTGACTCTTCCTTGGTCACTTAGCGGGCCACTTTGGTAAAGATTAGGTATGAACTATTAGATATAGAGATTTGTGATATCTAAGATAGAATCAAACTCTTTGTCTTTGTGAAGGGCAAGTGCATCTCCAATGTATTCTATAATGATTGATTCCAAAAAATCCTTGTGCAAGGTGATGTGATAATTTGAAAAGGCATTTCCAAAGATGAGGTCACAAAGGGAATCGAATATTGAGAATATAAGCATAGCAATAAGGCTATTAGAGAGCCGACTAATATCTTATCCTAGGCCTCTTTTGTGGAAATAGGAGATGAAATAGCCATATTTGCATGGTACGCATAATGCTAGTATGGTTCTTTAAGAGCATTCATCTCGATTAATTAGTTAGGCCCCATGGGCTTAAGATTGGACATCAATCTAGAGATTTGGCACTCTTCAATTAATGAAATTAATTGAATTAAGTCACTTAGTTTAAAGGGGTTTAAGCCAATGTGAATATTTGATATCTCATAGGCCACAAGGAGTTGTGAGCCAATGTCTAATGAATGTAGAACCTAATGGATCACACACAAAAGCCAATAGCATGGCGTATTGAAAAAAGGAGAATTTTCCAAGAGTTAAAAAATTCATGAATGATTTTGGAGGTGGCAAAATTGTAGTCATTTTGGCTTGATCAATTTAAATGTTAAATTAGTCAAATTAATTTAAGAGTTAAATTAAGATCAATTGATTAAGAGTTAAATAATTGATGTCACATGACTATCAATTGGTCAAGTTAATTTAAGACTTAAATTAATTTTGACTAGTTTTAAGAGTTAAGCACTTTGACTTAAGAGTTAAGTCAAAGTATTATTAATTAAATTAAAGTATTTAATTTAATTAAATTAGGGAGTTAGCTTTAGAGAGAATAATTAAATCAAGGGTTCATTTAATATGGAATTGGAATTTAGTTAGAAGACATTTCATAGGATGAAATATAAACTTCAATTAATATTCTTATTCATTAATCATTTAATGTTAGTGGCCACATTGGCATGGACACTTGGCACCCTCTGAAGGCTAGTATGGCACTAAGATCTAGTATTAAAATTTTAAAACATCAAAGTAACTAGTGCCTAAAAGCTAATCAAGAATCTAATCATGCCTATGATTCAAATTTAGATAGAGGATTACCTTGATAAGCAAATCTAAGGAATATCACATGAATACTTCACTAGTTCCAAAATCTGCCTACTTGTGGCGCAGCAATTGCGATGATCGCTCTATCAAATCATCTCCAAAAATTCTAAAATGTAGATGAGCTAGTCAACACCTTAGAGAACATCCAGTTAAAATTTTAGATCAATTGGCTATCTGGAACATCCTAGAGAAAATCACAAAGTCGGGCCTTGCGCAAATGGATCTCCAGAAATTGTGAAAGTCACACGTCTTGCCTCTATTGTAAAAGTTCACACACCAATGAGATATTCCTAAATATGTAGTCCATAAGTTGGAGTACGACCAGAGATTTTCTAATGGTAGAGGCTGAATTTGGGGTAGAAAGATAAAGGAAGAAGCTTAGCCTTCAACACATGAAATGTTAGCTTGCAAATATTTTTGGAGGGAAATGAAGAATCTAATTCTTCATACCAAATGTGATATGCACGACCTCCTCTCTCTATATCTATATATAGAGGCTGAAAATGTTTGAAGCCAAGTTGACATCACCCAATGTATGGGAGGAGGCGGCCAAGTGGGGTTGCTTAGGTGGCAAATTTTGAATCCAAATTTCATTTGAATTTCATTTGCATCTTAATTACATTTAGAATCTCATTTCAAATTAATTAAGATGCCATCTCAAATCTCATTTGAGTCTTTCCTCCAAATTCATTCTTCCTTAATTAATCAAATTAAACTCTTTAATTTAATTAATTATCCTTTGACATAACTCTTCAAGTTAAACTAGCATAACTCCTTAAGCTAAATTTGTTAACTTAACTCTCTAAGTTAACTTGACCAATTGATGGTCATATTGGCACCAAATAATTAATTGCTTAATTATTGATCTAATTTAACTCTTAAATTAGTTGATTAATTTAACACTTAAATCAATCAAGCTAAAATTGTCTCTCGAGTTGGCCCCAAAAATCGGTCCACCAAGAGACATCATTTTCTAACTCCGTAGAAAATTCTCTCTATTAATTAGGAAGCTCATTAGATTTTTTCTATGACCTAATAGGTTCTATCATTCATTGGACATGGGCTCACAACTCTTTGTAACTTTTGAATAACTTATATTCATTACAATTCAAAACTCTTCTTAAACTAGCTGACTCAATTCAATTAATCTCATTAATTGAAGAGTACCCAATTTCCATGGTCAATGTCCAACCTCAAGTCCATGGAGCCCAACTAACTAGTCAAAATAAATATTCTGGAGAACCATCATCTGTCTATGCATGCCATGCAAATATGGTCCTTCTATTTCCTATCACCCGAAAGAAGCCTAAGGCAAGATAGTTGTCAGCTCCTTAATAGCCTCGATACTGTATCTCTATTTTCAATGTTTGATTTCTGTTATGTGATCTCACCCTTAAAAAACTGCTTTTCCAAATTATCACACCACCTTGCACAAAGATTTTTGGGAATCGATCATCATAGAACACACAGAAAATGTACTCGCCCTTCACAACAACGAGGAGTCAAATCTATCTTGGATTTTACAAACCTCCATGCTAAGTAGCTCATATCCAATCTCAACCCGAAAGACTCACTAGGTGGTCAAGGATGAGTCAAAGCATGAGAATCAGACACAAGGTTACCATGGATCCTCTGGTCAGAGGACTAATAATTTTCACTGGCATAAGTAGAAGAACTAGCCATTACTAACTTGCCACTACGGCTATTTAGTAGATTCTCTGGTAGGTCTTCAATGCCTTGTTCTCTAAAAAGTACCCACTAGCATACACCCGTATCTCATACAGTTGCTTACGGAATGGAGCAATATCCAACCTTTGGATTGCATCGTTAGTGTAGGTCTATCCAGAT
>JACGDI010005558.1:237973-432931 GCA_014898725.1 Jacaranda copaia
CTAGATTGAGGACGTGCGTGCTAGCTAGTCGGGGACCGTTAAGGAAACACGCTCGGTGTGCTGGACGCGAGCCTCCGATGATTGTGGGCAATTGGAATAGGCGAGTACGCTAGTACTGTGAGGCATTCTGATGCTTATGCTAGTAAGCTACTGGGTCGAAATGAGTAACGGGTCATGAAAAAGACTCGAGATGGACGTTGGCGGATCGAAGGTTGGGTGAAACCTGAGATGCCATCACGGACAGACGGTCGTTCCGCTGCAAAATAGAGTCCGTCCGTGACACATGGTCACCAAACCAAGTCCCACAATCATAAGTGATCTAAGGGCTTCATCTAAATTCTAGTGAAGTGAAACAAAGTATAAGATGATGATGACTATATAAAGAATATCATTGAATCAAAATTGTACCAAGAGTGAAATAGTTTAGAAGGCTAATCTCATTAGCTTGCAGGGTACTATTCCAACACCCTCTCCTTGAGGACCACACACCATCCCACTCCTATATATATATATATATAAAGGAGGAGAGAAGGCAGCTACTTGATATATATAAGCAAGGTGTGATTATTCTCCCAACAAACTTGAGTAGAGGGCATCTAATTTGTTAGCATCCCCATTATTCTTGAGTAGTGGGCATCTAATTTGTTAGCATCCCCATTATTCTCCCCAACCTCCTTCATCTTCCACATCCATATTTCCTGGCCTTCTATCCTAAATCTTTTGCAAATATCTCCAGCTATATTGTATAGAACAGGTCTTTGTTATAGTGTGTGGACTATGACATTAGTGGCCAATTGTTTGGTTGCTATTGCTCATGTCTGAGGCAGTTTTTGGCAGCCTGTTGTGACGAGTTTTGGGAGGCCTTTTGGTCTTCTACTTTGGCTGATTTTTGGATTTTTGTATCCTCAAGGTGTGGTGACATTACATTAAAATTTTCAGCCAAAAAGGAAGAGTGCAACTTGGGGAAATTCAGTGGTGAACCTGCTACGCTAGTGAGAAGCTTCTTCAAAGATTGAATAGAGTTTTCTCTTGCTCCTTGATTTTTTTATTGTCATCAAGGTATTCGCTTATCTAAATGTAAATCCTATGTATGTATAGATCATTGTGATTGTGTGTGGGCTAGATTATTCAATTTTTTTGAAAAATATTTGTATCCTAGCACCACACATACCTTCAAAATTCTCTATGGGATCAGTATTTTGAAGGCATATGTAGCACTAGGATCTAATAATTAAAGCTAAAATAAACTAGGATACATAAAATAACAAGGATCTAAACATGAAATTGATTCATATTTGGATAGATAATTTTGTTGATTTGCTCAAAAACAAGGAAATGATGAACACTTCTTCAATCCAAAAACTGTTACACATCGGCACAACAGATTTGAAGCAACTTTTGCCCAATGCAAACTCCTCAAAAAAAATCCAAAAATTTTCAATCACCTTCTTAACTCATTTATGAATACACTATAAAAATTTCAGCTCAAAAAGACACATGGAAGAGCCATAAAAAATTCTCCAAACAGACTGCACTGACAGTGGATTTCCAAGGGCTAGGAATCCAATTGTCTTGCCTCAAATAATATGATCCAAATACCTATGCTAGATCCTAATATCCTCAATATCAGATGGAAAATATATAGGATATTTTTAGAGATGAAGGCTTGATTTGAGGTAGGAGAAGAAGAGAGAAAATAGAGCTTTCAACACATAAGGCAACTCTTGAGATTTGGAGGGAAAATGTAAGAGAATCTAACTCTTCACACGATGCATAAGTAGTGGTCACACACACATACTCTCTCTCTCTATATATATATATATCAATATATAGAGTGGGGCTGGTGTGAAGCCAAGGTGGCATCACGCCTTCCTCGAGGGAGACCACCAACTTGCCTTACAAGTTGGCAAGTTGCAATTCAAATGTGAATTCTAATTTTGTGTGCATTTCAATTTCATTTGAAGTCATTTCAAATTAATTAAAATGCCACACCAAATGAACCTTTCATTTGAATTTCCACCCCCCACCCCCCAAAATAGATTCCTCTCAATAATTAAATTAAATACTTTAATTTAAATAATTAACATTTGACTTAACTATTAAGTTAATTCGCATAACTCTTTAAGCTAACTTGACCAATCGATGGTCATGCGGCACCAAATAATTAAATCTATAATTATTGGTTTAATTTAACTCCTTAAATTAGTTGATCAATTTAACTATTAAATTAATCAAGCCAAAAATGGCTTCAATTTTGCCAACCTCAAAATTGATCCGTGAGAAGTGATTATCTAATTTCTTCATCATGTAAGTAATGCAATTGGATTTTGTGTGTGACCTTTTAGGTTTTACCATTCATTGGACATGGTCTCACAACTATTTTTGACTTTTAAACATCATATATTCACCTTAGTTTAAACTCCTCTAAACTAATAAACTTAATTTAATTAATTTTCATTAATTGAAGAGTACCTAATTTCTATGGTCGACATCAAACCTCAAGCCAATAGAGCCAACTAATTGGCTAAAATAAATGCTTTTGGATAACCATTCTAACCTTATGCATTCCATGCAAATATGGTCCTTCCATCTTCTATCTCTCGTAAGAGGCCTAGAACAATATATTTGTCGACTTCTTAATAGCCCGAATACTCTATCTCTACCCCTAATTTTTTATTCCATTATATGACCTCATCTTTGAAAAACTCCTTTTCCAAATTTTCATTCCACTTTGCACGAGAAAGTCTTGGAATTGATCATTATAGAATACATAGGAGATGCACTTACTATTCACAATGATGAGGGGTCAGATTCCATTTTGGATCTCACAAACCTCCATATTTAAGTAGCTTATGCCCAATCTCTATCGAAAGCGCCTACTAGGTGATCAAGGAGGAGTAAAAACATGAAGACCTAAACATAAGATTACCATGGAAGCTCATGTCAAAAAACTAATTATATGCATTAGCATAAGTTGAAGAACTTGCCACTTCAACTATCTAGTAGATTCTCCGAGCAAGCCTTCAGTGCTTTGTTCTCTAACAAGTACCTACCAACATGTATCTATATCTCATATAGGATTGCTCATGAAACAAAGCAACATCGAACCTTTGGATTTATGTATTATTAGTGCAAGCTTATTTGGATCATAAATGCTTTGTCTCATAAGATCTTGACTCGGAAGATTTAGGATCATGACCATGTAAGACTTATTCCATGATCACCACCCAGTACGTGACCAAGTCTCATAATCTTGTGTGATCTAAGGGGTTCAACCAAATGTCAATGAAGTAATAATGAGTATAAGATACAGATAGCCATATAAAGAATATCATTCAATTAACATTGTATTATAAGTGAAATAGTTTACATGCCACTCTAATCTACTTACGGGGCTCTATTCAATAATCTCTCCCTTATCCTAAAGCTAATTCTCCATAGTTTTAAGGTCCAACTTCTCAAGATGTCCTTCAAAGACCATTTGCATTTAAGGGTTTAGATAGTGAATCTGCTATATTCTCTTATGAGAAAACTTTATCTACTGAATTGTCGCCTCTATCAATTGCTATCATATATCAAATGGTAATACATTTACTTGTTTAGACACTAATGAGATCATAGCTCAAGTTCTAAATTATCTTCTAAATACAATCGTAAGCTTATGCATGTTAGGCACTACATCCAACTCTTGGATGAAGTTTCTATACAAATACTTTCCTTTGCAATTTCCAAAACCATAAATTATTTCATGTTAGTGGTAATCTTAGACGTGGTGTCTCATTAGAACTCTTCCAACTCACCACACCTCTATTATGGTAAAATATAAATCCAAAAATAGACTTTAGTTCATCTACATTGGATTGGAAACTAAAATCCGTAAAACCCTGAAGTTTCAATTCTCCAATACTGTATACCAACAACAAGCCCTTAGTTCTTCTCAAATACTTAAGGATTATTTTAATAATCATCTAGTGACATTCACTAGGATTGGATTGGAAATAACTCATAACATTTAGAGAGTTTGCCAAATTTGATTTTATATATTGAACGGCATATAATATGCTCTTTATAGAGGACGCATAAACTATGTGGGACATTCTATGTCTCTTGTTGTCAGTCTTAAGGCCATAGACTTGGAAAGATGAACATTATGCTATACGGGAAGAATTCTCTCTTGGATTCTTCCATACTAAACCTCTTTAGTATTTTATCAATGTACAGGATTTAGGAAAGCCCCAGCATCCTCCTTGATCTATCACTATCGATACATATTTCCAATACGTAGGATGCTTTTCCAAAATCATTTATGGAGAATTAAATAGATAACCAACCTTTGGTACACTCTAACATTTCTTTCTCATTCTCAATGAGATGAATGTTATTGACTTAAAGTACAATAAACTATATACTACTTCCACTAGCTTTTCTATGCACACAAGGCTCATATACATTTTTGACAAAGCTAAATGATTAAACTTTCTAATGAAAATGTATGTTCCAACTTCAGGATGTTTGTTTGAGTCCAATAATGGATGTCTGGAGTTTGCAAACCTTTTGCTCATTCCCATTAGATGTAAAACCTTGTGGGTGCTCCATATAGATTTCTTCTTCAATGTTTCCACTGAGAAAACAGTTTTCATATCCATTTGCCATGTCTCTTAATCAAAATATGTAACTATGGCAAGTAAAATCCAGATGGACTTAGGCATTACAACTGATGAAAAGGTTTTCTCAAAATTGATACCGGATCTTTAAGTATAACCTTTTGCTACTAGTCATACCTTGAAGGTCATTACCTCTCCATCGACTTTTAGCTTTCACTTATAGACCCATTTGCAACCAACCGAAACTATTCCCTTTGGTGGATCTATTAAAGTCCATACTTTATTGGAATACATAGAGTCCATTTCAGATCTCGTGGCAGCAAGTCAATGTCTTGAGTTTATATCTAATATTGCTTTCTCATAGGTCTTCGAATCCCTATCTGATTGGCCTATCTCATGAAGAAATCCAAACTTTTTGAGTTTCTTCTTTATCTAGTTTGACCTTCTTAGAGGTTGTGTGTGAAGCTCTTTGATATTTATTTATTTCTATTGCTTGTGGAATTTAATTATCATCTTGAACTTTATCAAGTTCAACAACAATACTTTTTTATCTAATAGAAATTCCTTTTCCAAAAGAAGTGGCATTTCTTGAAAGAAAACACCTTTTGTTCCAAGGGATCATAGAAGTAATATCCTATAAATTCTCTTAGGTATCCCACTAACTTGCACAAAATGGATCTATTATTCAACTTATCTCCCACTATTAGTCTCACGTAGGCAGGAGATCCCCAAGCTCTGAGGTAATGGTAAGATGGTGCTTTACCATACCACATCTCATGTAGCATATTTGGCACCAACTTAAAAGGTACTATATTTAGTAACTTCGCCATTATTTCTAAGGTGTATTCCTAAAAGGATATGGGAACACCAAAAAAGCTAATCATGGAACGTACTATGTCCGATAAGATATGGTTTTTCCTCTTAGCTACTCCATTATGTTAAGGTATGCCTAGTGGGATCCATTGAGGGGGAATTCTATTCTCCTTTAAATAATCCAAGAACTCAATACTTTAGTATTCTCCCATTCAATTCAATTGAAGAGTTTTAATACTAACTTCCTTTTGCTTTTCTATTTTATTCCAACACACTTTGAACCTTTCAAAGGCTTTGGACTCATATTTCATAAGATGTATGTGTCTGAACTGAGTATAATCATCGGTGGTGGTGATAAAGTAAAAATAGCCATTTCTCCTCCTAACTCTTAATAGGCCCTAACATTTGTATATATCAAATTGAAAGGACTTCTAGTGTGCTTTGTTTGTCCCACAAAAGGAACCCTAGTAATTTTTCCCTTCAAACAAAATTCACAAGTAAGAAGGTTCTCAATGCCACTAACCTTTAGTGCTTTGAGAGCTTCTAACTTGTTCATCCTAGTTTTATAAATATGCCCAAGTCTAGCATGCCATAAAATGGCATCTTCTTGGTTATCTAATTTTCTTACTTTATTGAAGGTGCATTGGTGATAGTTGAGAATCTATTATGAGTATTCCTTTGTTAATTATACCACAAGCGACTAAAGAGCCCATTCTTTAATGCTTTTAATCTCCCATTTGATTAGAAGGATCAAATCCTTTGCTGCCAAAAAATAGGAATTGAAATAATGTTATCAATAATATGTGGTATATAATAACAATGGTTCTATACAATTATGAAATTCCTTAACTATAGCTTATTATATGCCTTCGGCTTTAGCCACAACTCTTACTCCTTAGCCAAGGCAGCACATCATATCTACATCACTTAGTTTAGTTCTTCTTTCTATTCTTTGTAACATCTTAGAAAGAGAAGAACCAAATGAGATATCATATATCCATAAGAAAGATTTTATCCTAAATGCCCTTCAACAAGTTATATACCTTTCTCAAGGGTCGCAATGTACTCCTTGCAATACCACTTCCAATGACCTATCTCACTAAAGTAAAAACAAGTAATATCAATTATTTCTTCCATAATCTTCTTGACGCCTCTGAATGCCTTTAATGGTTGTTCTCCATCGAAAGAAGAACTTTTCTTCTTTTTCCCTCTTATTTTAGCACCTCTAAAGCCCATAGCTTGGAGGAGGAAACAAGTGTCAATGGTTTGCCCTTATCATGGTAGTCTTATTCTAGATCAACACCTTGATCAATAAAACTTGGTGAGGATGTGAGGATTAAATCCTCATGGTGATTGTTGTCCATCACTATGTCCAAGTTGAAAATATTCTCCAAGCCTAATCATCTTTAGACTCAGTGGCGTATCCAAGAATTTAAGTAGGGTCAAAATATTAATAAAATATAAATTTAAAATAATTAATATTTAATAAGAATAAAATTTAAATGCATTAATTCAATTGTTCTCGATGCGTTTTCATATTCTGAAATATTGTCATAATATCATCATCTGAAATGCTTATAAATACATATCTTTCTTTATAAGTAATTAAGCAATCATTAAGGAAGTTATCATCCATTCGATTCTACAAATCAATTTTGATAAATTTCATCACTAAGAAAGCTCTCTCTATACTTGAAGTGGTGACTGGCAAAAGCAACAAAAATTTCACAAGTGGGTACACATGAGGATACACCAAATGCTTCTTCGTATCAACTAACTTTTTGGATAGATCACTAATTCCGTTCACATCATAAAATCTTATATTCTCAAAACTTACATCAATTATATAATTCTCAAGTTGACAATGAAGCTCAACTAAATCATATTCTCTAAAATCGTCAAGATATAACGTAGCCAATCTCATGATCTTTTTTATATCAAAACTTGCAAATGACTAAGATGGAGACAAACAAGCCATACTATGAAGTAAGTCAGATGTTACCTCATCAAATCAATTATTTAATTCCTGAAGTTGCCAATCAATAATTTTATAAAATACTTCAATGCGGTAATGATGTAAAATTGTATACTCAGCAACTCTTCACTTTGATCTCCTCAAAAATACATAGAGATCATCAAATATAGGTATCTCAATATCATATTTAATGCAAGATTCAGACAACTCACCAATAAGTGAATCCTATCCACTATCTCTTATCTTTTGCAATTGTTTCTTTACTACTCGAACAAGCAACATGGCATTTACAATATCTTGTTCCCTTCTTTGTAAAGCTAAACTAAGCTCATTGTGATACTGAGAATATTCTTCATAAAATGCAACATAAAAAAAATTCAAATTTTAGACAAGCATTAACAAGCCCACGCGCTTTCCATTTTTCATCCTATGAGTCTGCATCCGTACCAACAATGTCAAGTACATCAAATATTGAATCAAATAATAGAATGAATTTAACAAAAGACTTAAAGTGAGATCCTCAATGAGTATCACTTGGTCTTGCAAGACCTAATTCTTGATGTAGACCCCTATTAGTTTAAAGCTCACCAATTTCAAATGTCTTTTGGATTTTGAGAATTTGTGCATCTCAAAGCTCATCTCTATATTTAAAAAAAGCTCTAACCACATTTATCACAACTAAGACTAAGCTAACAACTCCAGCAACTTCATCACATTTCTTACTAATCCCAACAAGAGTTAATTGAAATTGATGAGAAAAAAAATGAACTGATTGAGCCAACCTATTTTCTCATTGAATTAAAGCTTTAAGTCCATTAAATTCACCTTGCATGTTACTTGCTCTATCATAGCATTGACTATGTATATATGATATACTTAATGAATGTTGAGCAAGCAATGAAGCAACTCCTTCTTTCAGAGATAAAGCAAGAGTATGACAAACGTAAAGAATCTCAATAAATCACTCCATTACAAATCCTCACCTATCAACATATCGCAAAACAAGATCTATTTGCTCCTTACATGATATGTCACGGGATTCATCAACAAGTATACTAAACTAATCACCATTTAAATCCTCTATGATGACCTTAGTTGTTTCCATAGCACATGCACGTATAATTTCTTTTTGTATTATTGGACAAGTAAGCTGATTATTTTTTGGCGCTTTTCTTAATATTGCAACAATATCTTTTTAACAATTTTCTATGTAGTATCTCAAAAGTTCAAGAAAGTTACCTTTATTTGATGATGATGCACTTTTATCATGACCTCGAAATGCCATTCCTTGACCCAAAAGAAATCTCACAACTTTAATTGATGCAATTAAACATATCCAATACTCCAACTTAGCTTAGCTTGATTGCTTATCTAAAGTTGCTTGAACAGATTAACTCTATTGCATAAAATCTTTACACTTCTTCTTTGATTTGTGATGATCACTATTAGGCCCACCAATATGAGTAGCAAATCTTTCCTTTTTATTCCAAGCCTGAAATCCTTTAGTTGAAAATTCATCTCCCCCACATTGATGTAAATCTTCAACCTTAAATAGATAACAAGGAAGGCAAAAGGTTGCATCTGATGATATACTATATTCTAACTAATCAGGATAAATATCAAACCACTTACGATTAAATCAATGCATCACACTAGACATTTTAGTTTGTGGAAAATTGTGATTTTATGGTTGACAGGGACCTTTTTAAATATATGAACTTCTTACTGTATCACGATCATTCAGGTAATATTTTAAAATTGATAATCTTTCTGTAGGATAGTCCTTTAAAGAATCTAAATCAACTCCTTGACTTTATTTTTCAAGCAATTGTGATCTCAAATTATCGTTGCAAGGCAGATCTTTTGATTGATTGACACTTTTTTGAAAGAGAGGAAAATTATGTGCAAATACAGTAGAGCCTCCAAACTTCAGATTTTGGGTGAAAAACTTTTCTATCAACATATGAATATTGTAAAATAAATTTAAATGCAATTAATTTAATTTTTTTCATAATGCATAATTCATAAATATTCACAATTTCTAAATTCTAACCATAAACCCAAAGTTTTTTATCAAATCAAATAATCATCAATTACATAACTACTAATAACAAGTTAACAATTAAAATATGCATATACAAAAAGTTAATAAATTAATGGTATCAATTTATCCTAAATTTTATTGATTAAACTATAACTTTTTTTATCCATTATAAAAAAATCCTAACTTTTTCATATAATGCAACAATCATCAATTACATAACAATTAGTAACAAGTTAATAATTAAAATATGCATATACAAAAAGTTAATAAATAAACTCTAACTTTTTTCTACCTATTAAAAAAAATCCTAACTTTTTCGTTTAATGCAATAATCATCAATTACATAACAATTAGTAACAAGTTAACAATTAAAATATGCATATGCAAAAAGTTAACAAATTAACGTTATCAATTTATCCTAAATTTTAATTGATTAAACTCTAACTTTTTTTACCCATTAAAAAGAAAATCCTAACTTTTCATCTAATGCAATAATCATCATTACATAACAATTAATAACAAGTTAACAATTAAAATATGCATCAGCACAAAGTTAATAAATTAACATTACCAATTTATTCTAAATTTTAATTGATTAAACTCTAACTTTTTTTTACCCATTAAAAAAATCCTAAATTTTATTATTTAATGCAATAATCATCATTTACATAATGATTAATAACAAGTTAGCAAACAAAATATGCATATACAGAAAGCTAAACAAGTTAACAATTTTAAAGAAAAAAAAAACCCTAACTTTTCTGACACAAAAATTAAGAAATAAACAAAAGAAAAAAAAATAACTTAAATTGTTTTGGCTTTTAATAATTTTTTTAAATCCCAAATGCTGGATAATATTAAAAGAAAAAGAATCTTGAGCCACTGTTTGCCGCTTTTTGGGAGGGAAAGGAAAAATGGAGAGAAAGAGTTGAAGTAAGGTTACATGTGGGGACCACTCTGTTTTGTTGTTTTCTGATCATTTTTTTTTCTATTTCAAGGGGCCAAAACAACATCGTTTTGGCCCCTATTTTTAGTTAACTCCACAATTTATAAAAAACAATGGGGCGATGCAACAATGGAGGCTCGAACTCATGACCATCCAACGCCTCTTGATCTTACACTCCGGTCAACAACCAACTTTGTTGTGGTCATTTTATTAATAAATGGGGTCAAAAAGACTATATATAAAAATAGCAAGTGGGGTCAACTAACCCCACATGTTTGGCTGTAAATTCGCTATTGCTTAGACTGTAGTTGATGACATATGACTTCACATCTATCCTAGCCTGAAAAAACTCCTTCGTTAATATAAACTTCTCATACCTTGTTTGCTTTACAACTATTGTAAACTTTAACTAAAGTACTATTCATGTGTCCTTGAGATTTTTAAAGCTTGTGGATACCATTATGAAACTATAGGATAGGATGATCCTAAACCCAATTCGTGAACTTTTTATGTGTCTCTTGATCTACTATAATCCCCATGGGATTATGAGCACCTTGAAATAGGACATATATCTACATCTCGGAATCTAGAATGATTTTAAGGTTAAGTCAATCGTGTGAGTTTGGCCCAGTTGGTTTATTGGCTTCCAAAATAACATTGAGTGGTTGTTAAACCATTCTTGAGATTTCATAAATCCTCGAAGGCAAATAGAATATAAGCATATGATTGAATATTGATATTTGAAAACATGTTCGTGGTCTTTCAAGCATATTTTTCTCCCATTATTTTTTCAAATCCATCACCCCTTAGATAAATTTAGGAAATCTTATTTCTAGTGAGAATCAAGACCCCAAGGACTTGTAAATGGACTCTTGTGACCAGATGTATATCCACAAGCAATCCAAAGGTAAGCAATTTTTTCTAATTGCATCTCTATGCAACTCTTAATATATTTTGCCTCACTTTCCATGTAGATTCCTATAAAGACAACTTCTACATTGCTAAGTGTCAAGTTGGACTTATTAATCAAACTTTGATTCAAGACCGCACCACAACATCCCTCGTGGCCGAGTGTATAATGCGTGGGAAGCCTCAAATCAAAGATTCATTATATATTAAGTATATAATCATAGCTTTCCACCTAAGTGTAACCCTCGTGACCAGATCTATATCACACAAAGATGGAACCGTTGTCATGCCATATACTATTGATAGAAGGCATGGATTAATTAAAACTCTTTTTAATTTGTATCCATTTTTGACTTGATATTTGAAAGCACTTAAACTTACTAAGTAGAGGGATTTTGCTTGCAAAGATCTCATCAATTTTATCTTCTTATTTAGTTTTTCTATATACTAACCATGCATCTCATACATCAATAAAACATGAAAAACATAAATAAGTAAATGCGCCTAGCATGCTCCTAGGGTGGGATGACCATGAGCTTAATCAAGTGGTTTACTTAGAGCTATAGGTGCAACACTTAGTTGATTTTAAATAGGTTAATTAAATTAAGCTATTACACAAGTGTGTCCCATACATTCATGGGTCTTCAAAAGTCTCCAGGCCTCCAATGGTCTTCTTTGGTCCATGGAACATTTACATGAAAAAAAAATCATCACTTCTAGTGATTTTACTCATATAACATTTACAAGGTAAAAATTAAAAGGCATGCATGCCCCAATTTATTACAACTCTTTCTAACAACTTGAAACAAATAAAATTAATATTAAAGGCTTATGATAATCCCTATCCATTCATTATCCATTGAACAATTAAATGTACAATAAATAAATCTAGAATTGACATTCAATTCCAATAATTAAATGCTTATCTTACAAACAATTAATTGGCCAAGCAAAAATAAGCATAACCATTATGCAGCTTACTTTTACACCAACTAAAGATTAACTTTAACAAGATTTTAAAAGCAATCAAAAATGCCAAACATAATTTTAAGAATTTACACAACATTTGTGCACTTATCTAAAATGATTTGAAACAATTTTGGTCACTTAAGGAACACTAAAATGTGCTAAAAACTCATCATAACCAAAATTGGTCATTGCTACCCAAGTATGCACATGGTTGGATGATAAGTGCATTTGCTACCCTACTTGTGTGCTGCCATAGTATGGCCGCGCCTCTATTTTAGTATTGGGACTGACTTATGTCATTTTTTGCTCAAATTTTGTGCATCAATAATTTAGGACACTTGCTAAACATCAAATAACACATTATAGATAAAATTGTAGATCTAAAACACCTTTCAAAACTATAATTTCAAGTGCTCAAACATGCTTAAAAAATTAAGTTTAAGAATCACATTCTTCAAAAATCTCTAATCAAAGCCAATCCAGTTGGATCTAAAAATGACCAAAACTCTTTTAGGCTATCAGCAACATGCTATGTCAACACATAACATCAACTAATACTAAATCAACATTCAACATTAGAAACTACGAATTAAAACTTGCTAATCATATGAATTAACACTTAAAACACATATTAGCATACTTTCAATTCATTAATCAAGGAGCCACACAGAACATCATCCAAACACTCCAATCCATCACACGAATCAAGAATTTGGTGATTTTGATCAATACATCACATGAATCAGTCAATTAAAACTCCAAATCAAAGCATGAATTAGGCTTCAATACCACTTGAAGGCATATGTAGCACTAAAATCCAATAATTAAAATTGAAATAAACTAGGATGCACATTATAAAAAGGGTATAAACGTGCTATTGAGTTAGATTTGGAAGGATAATTACCTTGATTCGCTCAAAAACAAGGAAATGATAAAGAAAATGTTTCCAATCTAGAAATTGTCACACAGCAGCATAGTAGATTTGAAGCAACTTTTCCTAATCTAGACTTCTCTAAATATTTATAAAATTTTGAAAAACCTTCCCAACTACTTGAAAAAAATATTGTAAAAATTTTAGCTCAAAAAGCTATAGGGAAGTGTCATAAAAAATTCACCAGGTAGGCCGCCCTTATAGGGGATCTCCAAAGGCTAGCAATCTAATTATCTTACCTCTAATAGAATGATCCACCCACGAATTCTAGATTCTAATCTCCTTAATATCAGCTGGAAAATAGATAGGATATTTGCAAAGATGAAGGCTTGATTTGAGGTAAGAGAAGAAGAGAAAAAGTGAAGCTTCAACACTTGAGGCAACACTTGAGTTTTGGAAGGAAAATGTGAGAGAATCTAATTCTTTGCACAATGCATAAGTTGCTATCCCTCTCTCTATATTTCTCTATATATATATATATAGAGTGAGGATCATGTGATGCCAAGGTGGCTTCACACCTTCCTCAAAGGGGACTGCTAACTTGCCTTGAAAGTTGGAAAGCTGCAATTTAAATGTGAATTTGAATTTTATGTGCATTTCAATTTCATTTGAAATTAATTAAAATGCAACATCAAGTGAAGCTTTCATTTGAATTTTTCCTACAAAATAGATTCTTCTTATTAACTAATTAAACACTTTAATTTAAATAATTAACCTTTGACTTAACTCTTAAGTCAATTAACATAACTCTTTAAGCCAGTTAATGTTAACTTAACACTTTAAGCTAACTTGACCAATTGATGGTCGTGTGGCACCAAATAATTAACTCCTTAATTATTGATCTAATTTAACTTTTTAAATTAGTTGATCAATTTAATAATTAAATTAATCTACCCAAAAATGTCCTCAATTTCACCAACCTCAAAACTGATCTATAAGGAGTGATTTTCTAACTCTTAGAAAATTCCTTCATCATGTAGCAAATGCAATTGGCTTTTGTGTTTGACCCATTAGGCTCAACCATTCATTGTACATGGGTTCAAAACTCTTTATGACTATTAAATATCATATATTCACCTTTGTTCAAACTTCTTTAAATTAATCGACTCAATTTAATTTATTTTCATTAATTGAAGAATACCCAATCTCTATGGTCATTATCCAACCTCAAGCCTATGGAGCCCAACTAATTATTTGGAGAACCATTCTAGCTCTATGCGTATCATGCAAATACAATCCTTCCATCTCTCATCTCTTGAAAGAGGCCAAGGGTAAGATATTTGCTGGTTCTCTAATACTATATTTCTATTCCTATTGTTCAATTCCACTATATGATCTCATCTTTGGAAAACTCTTTTTTCAAATTGTCATTCTATCTTGCACAAGGATTTCTTGGAATCAATCATTATAGAATATATAGGAGATGCGCTTGCTCTTTACAACAACGAAGAGTCACATTCCATCTTGGATCTCACAAACCCCCATGTCTTAATAGCTCATGCCTAATCTCTACCTTAACAGCAAGCCAAGTGACCAAGCATGAGTTAAAGCATGAAGACCTAAACACAAGGTTTCCATGAATCCTCAGGTTAAGGATTAATTATACACATTAGTATAAGATGGAGAACTTGCCACTTCAGCTATCTAGTGGATTCTCCCATTAACATGCATCCATATCTTATATGGGAATGTTTATGGAATAGAGCAACATCCAACCATTGAATTTATGCATTGTTAGTATAAGTCTATCTGGATATTAGATGCCCTGTCTCATAAGATCCTATGACTTGGAAGATTTAAGATCACAACTGTGTAAAACTTATTCCATGGTCACCACTTAATGCATGACCAAATCCCATAGTCTTGTGTGATCTAAGGACTTCAACCAAATACTTGTGAAGCAATAATAAGCATAAGCTAAAAATAGCCATATAAAGAATATCATTCAATCAAGATTGTATCACAAGTGAAATAGTTTATATGCCAATTTAATTAGCTTGTGGGGCACTATTCTAACATATTTATGTTTTATTTTTTATAGGGTTGGACCCAGTAAAGTTTTATTACCCTTTTTCATGGGCTTAATTAATTTTTGGCTCTCTATCTCTTTTTATTTAACTAATCGATTTTATCCATTTAACCTTTTTTAGTTTTTTTTACCATTTTACTCTTGTGGACTTAATCATCCACATCATTAATCCTATTATTTTTAATTTGAAAATCTTATTTTTATATTCAAAATATCTTAAGTTCAATTTTATTTTTTTTTATCTTACCCTAATTTGTTACAATAAGATTATAAATTTAATTAGTTTTTAACAATTAAATTAAGCATATAAACTCGTGTTTCCTCATCTTTTGTTTCAATTGGAGATTTTTAGGTCTTCTTGTCTGGTTGTTTTCTATGGCACATCATGCTAGCTATGTTAAAATTATGTGTTACCTTTGTCTAAAAACTTATTTAAACTTCATATCTCATATTTATCCAAAGGCTTATGAAAATTTTTGTTGCATTTCTTTGAGGATTTAGACAAATTTCAAATGTGACTGTAAGGATCAAAATGTTACAAGGTAACACTTAAGTCAAATTATGATCAAGGTTGAATCAAACTTTGTAGAAGATATAGAGAAAAAGAAAGGGCAGTATTGAGAACACCAATGTCAAAGGGTTGATGGCCACTCCAAAGGTAGTTGACATGGATGTCCCCAAGTGAGTGTCTGTGTGAAAGTATCAGGCATCTCTTTAGGTGTTCAAGTTGTGTGTTCTATCAAATGTAGTTGGGTGCTCATCCTCTTAAGCAATACTGTCCTTAATCTTCTGATAACAAAGAGCAGATGAGTGATAAAAACTAGCATAACATCATAATGGGCTTATAAAAATCTATCGGGAACAAGATTGGTATCTTAAAGGGTGTTTTGGATGTTTTCTAGGGTTCAAACTCTGTAAACGACTTCAAAGACTTTGATTGAACTTTTCATACTTAGGCAGACTCTATTGAGTCTCCACTCTTGGCCGGTACTTTTTAGTGCTCATAAAGAGTAAGTTCTCTACAAAGAACTTAGAACTGTGCTGACTTTCTTCAAATAAGGAATGATTTTTTAGTTTTGGAGTGATTAAACATCAGTATGGTGAGTGGTCCTAAGTGTCATAGTGAAATCGATAAGTATCTTTTGTGTTTCACATGGAACTAAAATTTGCTCATCTAGTTTTTGTCTCGCTAATCTTTTAAGATCGCTAATGAAGCTATATGTTTTTTGAGATACCTAAGTAATGTTTGAAATTTGTGGGTTATCTCATCATAGAAGCATCTTTTTATGCTCCAAAAATTTGTTATGCTAAGTGTGATTACGATCTTACTGTTAGGAGTGTTTTCTTCTTTTTTGAAAAATTCCTTCAAAGGATTTGACAGTAACTATGCTTTTCATAAGTCCTTTTATTTTTCCATGGTAGTATTAGCTAGATGTAAGGCGGTGTTTGCATATATAGTATTACCAAATGCCATGTCTCTATTTTAAGGGTTGGAGTACTATTATGATCTTTTTACATTAAATCATTTGAAGGATTCATCTCACATAAACTTTGGTTTTGTTGGAGTATTGTGCGTAAATCTTTATACATTTATGTTTCATACACAATATTTGCCTACATTAGGTGATTATTGTGGAGACTATCGAGCAAGTGCCCAAGGGTGGTCCCAAGTGTGGCTATTGTTAGGATTCTAGTTGTAGGGTGCTCACTGAGCTCCTAGCTACTGTGTTGAGTAATGGGTGCCACGGGGATGCCTGGCCATGAAGGACATATGGGCACTCATTTAAGCTCTAAGCCATATTATGGCCAAGAAGCATCCGCTGAGCGCCCAGTCATGCTGGGTAGAGCTTATTTCATTAAGTTTAGTTGAAAGTTTTGTTAGGTGGATCTTTACGCAACAATTCATCAATTGACTTAAAATTCACCAAGTGCCTCAATGATGAGGTCTTATCATAATACTTAATCAATTTTATTAGAACTAATTGGACACATCAATGAGGAGGTTTTGTCATAGTACTTAATCACTTATTTTGAAAGTAGTTAAGTAAGGGCTTACAAACATTAATTATCAGGTGACATTTCACAAAGGATACAGCTCAAAGGCTATTGTAGTCATTAATAATTGCTGCAGCAAACTCAAATTATAGGCCTCGTTCATGAGGTTTTTATTGTTATTGCTAACTAATGTGATGTCGTTAGAGTGCAACCTCACTCAAGTAGTCTCCTAGCCTGGTGTTGCGTTTACAATGAAAAATAGCATGTTGACCATGCATACTCAAAATGCCTGGATAGTTGATCTTAAGGGTACAACCACATATCTCATGGGAGGCCACATAATGAGTTTATGCCAAGTTAATTCTAGTATTATTACAATTCAATTTTTACAGTATTGAAGTGTTGCCACTTATCGTTGGGGAGAATTTATAGTGGGCTTTTGTTTGGCCTCCACTAACCCCTAGAAAGAGAGGTGATTTAATTTATACTCCTTTCATTAGTACTCATCCGAGCAAATGCAGTTCATAACCTTTTCAATGCTAAAAATGATTCAAGCTAATTTAATTTATAAACTTTTAGTGTTAAAGCTTGATTTACACGCTTTTTCAAGTGTTGAGCTTAGTTTACATACCTTTTTCAAGTGTCAGAACATAGTTCATACTTCTTTTCAAGTGATATAATGTAGTTTATACACATTCTCAAGTGTTAGGGCATAGTTTCTACACCTTTCAATTGTTAGAGCGTATAGTCTGTACATCGTTTCAAATGTTAGAGCATAATTTATATACCTTTTCAAGTGTTAGAGGATAATTTATACACATTTTCAAGTGTTAGAACATAGTTTATACATCTTTTCACATGTTAGAGCATAGTTTGTACATCCTTTCAAATGTTAGAGCATAGTTTATACACCTTTTCAAATGTTAAAGCATAATTTATACACATTTTCAAGTGCTTGGCGACCAGGTACTCTCCAGATGCATCTTATGGTGGGATTTATGCCTAACAGACATTAAGTGTGCTCCACATAGTGCACCGTAAGTAAATTAATTAAAAGTAAGAGATAATATTATGAGAAAAAAATTTTCATTTATGTAATTAATTGCAATACTGAGTATCATCCCCATGTGGATTACCATTATTTGAAACAAATGACTCCTAACTTATTCAAGAACATTCTATTGAAAGTAATCAAAAAATAGAAAGGGACACCACTAGCAATGCTGTAAAATTTTCTTGCAGGAATCTCCTAAAGCAAGCGTCACCATGACACCAAGGTTTTGGAGCGCACCTTTAAAAAATAGAGATATATTAGGATCCAAATATTGAAATCAAAATCAGAAAAATAATAACCAACATCTCATCCCAAAAATCAAAATCATGCTCTAATTAAAAATTTGATGGCAGAATATTTACCTTCATAATTAGAAACAAAGGAATTGAGAAGACCACTCTAATGACTCAACTATTGGAAGATCAACAAGTTCCAACGGTTGGAATGAAAAGCTTCCCTTCCATGCTCCAAAAATTGGAAAAACTAGCTGATATCACCACCACCAAATTACCAAAATTCTGGCCAAAAATTGCAAGAATAAAAAACTCCTTGATCACCCAACGGTGCTCCCAAAAAATTGGTGCACTGGATAATCCACCAGGGAATTATAAGTCCTACAAGTGTAGGACCTCTAATAAACAAGTCCACACACCTTAGGCAAGCTCTAATTCAACCTTACTTGTGCTAGAACAAGAGAGGAAAAAGGCAAGAAATATCGGTTTTGGAGGAGAAAGTAAGGAGAGGATTTTTGGTGTGATTATTCAATACATGAATTATATCACACTACGGAGGAAAAATGTGCAGAATGCCAACCAATCCAAGTGGCCAGCTACATGTCCTTTATATAGAGGGGGATGGAAGCATTAAGCTACTTCCATCACACCTGCCATGCGAGATGGCCAACTTGTGAACTTGCTCACGCATTTGCATTTAATATACATTTGCATTTAAATAACATTTGCATTTCATCTCATAAAATGAAATGCTAATTAACTTAAATTCAAATGGACTCTTTCATTTGATTTTCCTCCAAAATTCAAATCCTCGATTTAATCAAATTAACTCTTTAATTCAATTAATTTAACTTAACTCCTTGAGTTAATTAATTTAGCTCTTTAAGTTAATTAAAGTAAACTTGACTAGTTAATTGTCATATGGCACCAATTAAATTAACTCCTTAATTTAATTGGCCTAATTTAATTCCTTAAATTATTTTGATTAATTGTAAATTAAAATAATCAAGCCAAAAATGACTAATTAAAATAGTCAATCGTTCCTCTTTCCAAAAATGCCTAAGCTTAAATTTTTTAACTCCTTAGAAAATTTAGAAAATTTCTCCTATCAAAAGAGCTTCCTCAGGCTTTTGTGTGTGACATATTAGGTTCATCCATTCATTGGACATGGCCTCAATTCATTGTGATATTTTGAAAATTAAAATTTACATTAGTTTAAACTCCTTTAAACTAATAGCTCTTTCAATTAATCTGTATTAATTGAAGAGCACCCAATCTATATTTGCCAATGTCTAGAAACTTATTAGATGAATGAATTACACCTTGATAAACTATTATAGCTTACGCTTACCATGCAAATATAGTCCTTCTATCCCTTATCTCGCAAAAGAAGCCGATGGCAAGATATTTGTTAGCTCCCTAATAACCTCAATAACTATGTCTCTACATCTAATGTTTGATTTCCCTTTATAACCTCAACTTTGGAAAACACCTTTTACAAATTTATCATACCACCATGCGCAAGGATTTCTTGGAATCGATTATTATAAATATATAGAGATGCACTCGTTCTTCACAATAACGAAAAGTCGATGCATCTTGGATCTCACAAACGTCCCTGCTTAAGTAGCTCATGCCGAATCTTAGCCCCATATGATCTACTACGTGTCGGAAAAGAGTCAAAGCATAAGAACCTAAACATAAAGTTACCATTGCTCCTTAGGTCTAAAAACTAATTATATGCACTATTGTAAGTTTGAGAACTTACCACTACTGATGTGCCACTATGGCTATCTAGTGGGCTCTATAAGCGGGTTTTTAGTGAACTTATTCTCTAACAAGCGCCCATTAACATGCATCAACATCTCACATAGATTACTCATGAAATGGAATAATATCCAATCCCTTAGAATATACATCTTAGTGCAAGTCTATCCAAGTATTAAATGCCCAGTCTCGTAAAATTCTATGACTTGGAATACTTTAGAATTATAACTGTAGAGACATATTTCAAGATCACCATCATATGTGTGACTAAGTCCCATAGTCTTCTATGATTTAGGGGCTTCAACTAAATGCTAGTGAAATATAAAAGGTAGAAGATAAAGATAACCACTTAATAAGAATATCATTCAATCAAGATTACACCACAAATGGAGTAGTTTTACATGCCAATCTAATTAGCTTATAAGGTACTATTCCAACAATCTCCCACTTGACCTAAATCTAATTACCTATAGTCTTAAAGCCCATCTTCTCAAGATGTCCTTTAAAAACCTTTCACATTAGGGGTTTAGTCAGTGGATCTATTATGATCTCCTTTGAAGCTATTCTTTCCACTTGGATGTCATCTCTGTCCATGATCTCTCAGATCAAATGATAGTACCTTAAAATGTGCACGGATAATTGATGAGATCCTAGATCTTTTGCTTGCACGATAGCCTTGTTGTTGTCATAAAAGACAACAATAGATACAACAACATTAGGTACTATATCCAACTCTTGGATAAAGTTTTACATCTAAAGACCTTCCTTTGCAATTTCCAAAGCCGCAATATATTTTACCTTGGTGGTTGAATCTATCTTAGTGTCCTATTTGGAACTCTTCCAACTTACCTTGTCGTTGTTCAGGAAAAATATAAATTTAGAAGTTGATTTAAGGTCATCTTCATAATGTTAGAAACTATAATCTAAAAACCCTTCGAGTTTCAATTCCCCATTGTCGTAAACCAAAAATAAATCCTTAGTTCTTCTAAGTACTTAAGCATAACTGTTAAAACCATCTAGTAATTTTCATTAGGGTTAGATTGAAAGTGGCCCGTAATACTTAAAGCTTGTACTACATCCAATCTAGTACATTGAATGGCATACATTATGCTCCTAATCTCAGATGTATAAGGTATGTGGGACACTCTTTCTCTCTCATCTTTAGTCTTATAGGCCATAGACTTGGAAAGATGATAATCATGTCCTACAGGAAGGAATCCCTTCTTGGATGCTTCAATACTAAATCCTTTTAGTATCTTCTCAATATATGTGGTTTGGGAGAGCCCCAATAACCTCGTTGATCTATCTCTATAGATCTATATTCTCAATACGTAAGATGCTCCTCTCAAATCTTGAAAATAAGAGTAAGCTTGGGATTCAAAATATAAAATTATAAATTGATAAAATATAACCCAACCACTCCACTCCAAGAATCTTATTCATGCTCAAAATAAGGATTTAGTTGCAGAAAATATTCCTTTGAAGATCAACACAAAGGTGAGAGGAAGATCACTCCAATGAACTCTTCAATGGATGATCTACACACAAAGAACATGCCAATGGTTGGACCCCTTCAACAACTCCAAAAATTGAAAACATTTGCAGGTAAGTCCACCATAAATCTAGGTAGATGCTGCCAAAATTTCACTCTAATCAAAAACCTCTAGGTTTTTCAAATCTACCTCGAAATCTGGTGAACAACAATAATTCACCAAGGATATTCTTAGTCTTCCAAGTGTAGGACATTAATGAAAAAGTCCACACACTTTAGGCGAGCACTAGATCAACTAAACTTGAGCTAGAACAAGTGAGGAATAAGGTGATATGAGGTGTTTTTGGAGGGGAGAGGGAAAAGAGAAAATGCAATGTGAATTTTCAACATATGAATATCACAATTTTAGAAAGAATTGATGTTGAATGCCAACTACACCAGCTGGCCAGCCAAGTAGTCTTATATCAAGGAAAGAGAGGACACAAGTTAGCATCACACCTCTCATGCTAGTTGGCCAACTTGCCAACTTATATGTGAATTTAAATTTCACATGTATCTGCAATTAATTAGCATTTTGCTTTTCATCTCATGAAATGAAATGCAAATTAACTCTAAATGCAAATTCAAATGGACTCTTCCATTTGACTTCCCTATAGAATCCAAATTCTCATTTTTAATTAAATTAACTCTTTAATTTAATTAATTTAACTTAACCATTTAAGTCAATTAACTTGACACTTTAAGTTAATTAGTGTTAACTTAACTCCTCAAGTTATTTTGACTAATCAATTGTCACATTACACCAATTAAATTAACTTCTTAATTTAATTGGTCTACATTAACTCTTTAAATTATTTTAATTAATTTAACACTAAAATTAATCAAGTCTAAATGATAAATTAAATTTTCAAAATCATCTCCCTCAAAACACACCTAATCGCTAAGTGACCAAGGAAGAGTCAAAGCATAAAGACTAAACACAAGGCTACCATGGATTCTCAGGTCAAAGGACTAATAATATGCACTAGCGTAAGTAGGAGAACTTGCTACTACTAATATGCCACTTTGGCTATCTAGTAGATTCTCCATATGGGTCTTCAATGACTTGTTTTCTAACAAGCACCCAGCAACATGCATTCATATCTCATACAAGATTACTCGTGGAATGGAGCAATATCCAACCTTTGGATTTATGTATCATCAATGCGAGTCTATCTGAATCTTAGATGCCCTATCTCATAAGATTTTATAACTTGAAAGATTTAAGATCACGATGGTTTACGACTTATTCCATGATCACCACCCAATGCGTGACCAAGTCCTATAGTCATGTGTGATCTATGGGCTTCATCTAAATGCAAGTGAAGAAAATAAAAGGCATAAAATGAAGATGGCCATACAATGAATATCATTCAATCAAGATTTCCTTACAATAAAATAGTTTACAAGGCTAATCTAATTGGCTTGCGGGGTGCTATTCTAATAATCTCCCACTTTTCTTAAAGCCAATGCCCTTGTCCTTGAGACCCATCTTCTCGAGATGTCCTTTAAAGAACTTTTATGATATGGGTATAGTCAGTAGATCTGCTATATTCTCTTCTAGGCAAACTCTCTCCACTTAGATGTTGCCTTTAACAATGATCTCTCAGATCAAATGATATTATCTCAAAATGTGATTGGGTTGCTAATGAGATCTTATCCTTTTAGCTTGTGCTACCACTCTATTTTTGTTGCAGAAGACAATAACGAACTCAACAATGCTAGCCACTACATTCAACTCTTAAATGAAAATTTTCATCCAAACACCTTTATTTGTGGCTACTTAAGCCACTATTTTGCCTCTATGGCAACGTCAGTCATGGTATCTTGTCTGAAACTTTTCAAACAAATGACACCACTATTGAGGCAAAATATAAATTCAATAGTAGATTGAGGTCATTTACAATAGATTGGAAACTTGAATCCAGAAACCCTTTAAGTTTCAATTCTCTATTACCATATACCAAAAACATATCCTTAGTTCTTCTCAAGTGCTTAAAGATTACTTTAACAGTTGTCCAATGACTTTCACCAGGATTAGATTGGAACCTACTCATAATGCTTAGCGAGTGTGCCACATTTGATTTAGTATATTGAACCACATACATTATGCTTCTAATAAAAGAAACATAAGGTATATGAGACATTCTTCACTTCTTTTCCTTTGAGAGATAATGACATGTCCCATGGGAAGGATTCCTTTATTGGATTCTTTTATACTAAACATCTTTAGTATTTGTCAATGTATAGGGTTTGGGAAAGCCCCAATATTTTCTTCGATCTATCTCTATAGATACGTATTTCTAATACATAGAATGCTTCTCCCAAATCTTTCGTGGAGAATTAAGTAGATAACCATGCTTTAGTGCACTTTAACATTCCTACCTCTTTCCCAATGCAAAGGATGTCATCAACATAAAGTATAATAAATTATACACAATTCCACTGGCCTTCATATACATACATAGCTCATACATATTTTTGAAAAAGCCAAATGATTTGACTATTTTGTCAAAACATATGTTCCAACTTTGGGATGCTTGTTTAAGTCTATAAATGAATCTCTAGAGTTTGCAAACCTTTAACTACTCTCTTTGGATGTAAAATCATGTGGTTGCTCTATATAGATTTCTTCTTCAATGTCACCATTGAGGAAAGCAATTTTTACATCCATTTGCTATATCTCATAGTCGTAATATGCGCCTATGGCAAGTAAAATCTGAATGGACTTAGGCATAGCAACTGATGAAAAAGCTTTGTCAAAATCAATACTGGGTCTTTGAGTGTAACCTTTTGCCACTAATTGTGCTTTAAAAGTCACCAAATTTCCACCTATTCCAAGCTTTCACTTATAGATCCACTTGCAACCAATGGGAACTATTCCCTTTGGTGGATCTACAAAATTTCACACTTTGTTTGAGTATATGGAATCCATTTTCGATCTCATAGGTTTTAGCCAACATCCTAAATCTATGTCTAACATAGCTTCCTCATAGGTCTTTCGATCAACATCCAATTATCCCATGTCATGAAAAAATTTGAACCTTTCAGGTTGCTTCTTGATCCGATCTAACCTTTTCAGAGGTTTTATATGAGGCTCTTGTAATTCTTTTGTTTCCACTACCAATGGGATTTCTTGATCGTCTTAAACTTCATCAAGTTCAAAAATATTGCCCTTTCTATCCAATAAAAATTTCTTTTCCAAAAAATGGGTATTCCTTGAAACAAACACTTTTTGTTCTGAGGGATCATAGAAGTAATGACCTATAGAGTCTCTAAGGAATCCCACAAGCTTCCACATGGTGGATCTACTATCCAATTAAGAGATCATGAGATAAACATGTCCAAACTGACTATTATCATCGGTGAAGGTGATGAAGCAAGAATAACCTCCTCTCTCACTAACTCTTAATAACCACAAACATCCATATGGATCACATCTAAAGGATTTTTGGAATGCTCCATTTGTCTTACAAAATGAGCTTTGGTCATTTTTTCCTTCAAACAGAATTCACAAATAGAAAGGTCCTCAATGTCACTAACTTTTAGTGCTTTGAGAGCTTCCATCTTGTTCATCGTATTTTTGGAGATATGCCCAAGTTTACTATGCTAAAGAATGGCATCTTCTTGGTTATCCAATTTCCTTTTGTTTGATAGAATATGCATTAGTGAAGTTTGAGAATCAATATGTATAATCCATTGATCAATGTACCTTTAGCAATCAAAGAATCTTTCTTTAATGCCTTCAAAATCCCATTTGATATAGAAAAATGAAATCCTTCACTGTCAAAAATCGGAATTGAAATGATGTTCTTAACAAGATTAGGTACATAATAAACTGGATTAAGCAAAATACTAGAATTTCCCAAGTTAAGCTTAATAACGCCATAGACCATGGCTGCGACTCTGGCCCTATTTCCTAGGTAAAAGGATCATATCCTCTTTATGCAAACTATTTCTTCTTTCCATCCCCTATAATATATTATAAAGGTAAGAACCACATGCAGTATCAAATACCAATGAGGAAGTACTAGTCATGCAATGCATTTCAATTACTAACATACCCTTCTCAAAGGTTGTAAGATAGGCCTTGCAGTTTCTCTTCCATTGCCCTTTTTCACCATAGTAGAAATGGTTTGCATTGATCTTAGCCTTCTTCTTAACCCTCAAGAACCTTTCTTGGGTTGCTTTCCTTTTGGAGGAAGAACGTTTTTTCTTCTTACCTCCTTTTCTTAAGCCTTTGGGCCTTTTGACTTAAAGAAAAAAGCAAATATCAGATGCTTTTTCCTTTTCATTATCACCTCAATAGTCACAAGCATATTCACCAATTCATTGATCATAACCTCTTGCTTGGACATATTAATGTTCACAACAAATTGGTTGAATAATAGAGGCAATGACTGGAAGATTAGATCCATATAGAGGTAATTATCCATGATCACAACACGTTGCCCAAGCTTTTTGATGAGTCCAATCATTTTTAGCCCATGATCATGAACACTTAAACCCTCTATCATCCTTAACCTAAAGAGGTCTTTGGACAATGCAAATCCTTCATGTCTCGATTGCACACCATATAACTCTTACAAGTGCTTATAGATCTCACTTGCATGCCTTATATGCTCATAAGTCTTTTGGACCTCATTGATCATGGATGCCATCATGAGACACCTTACTTGCAAATCATTATCTACAAATTTAGGTAATAGTTCACGTGGCTCATCAAAAAGGTCATTGCCTAATGTGTTTGGCAGACTTTGATCTAGGGCATAGGTCCTCTTTCCAGAGTCAGGAATTATTTTAAGGTTTGTCAACCAATCTTGAAAATTAGGCCCAGTGAGTTTCTGGGTTTCCAAAATGCTTGCAAGTGGATTTTTAGCCATTTTGTTTTTAGAGATTTCAATAATCTACAAGAGGCAAAAAAAGAGTCTAAGCATGTGATTGAAAATTAATATTAAAAACATGTTCATGGGTCTTTAAAGCATGTTTTTCTCCTATTATTTATCAAATCCTTCACCACTTAGAAGAATTTAGGAAATCATATTTCTTAGTGATAATCAAGATCCCAAGGACTTGCAAGTGGACCTCCATGATCGAGTGCCATCCACGAGCAATCGAAGGGTAAGCAACTTTTGCTAATTACATCTCATGAAACTCTTGATGTATTTTGCCTCATTTTTCATATAGACCCGCGTGACCGTGTACCATCTATACTACTAAATGTCTAAGTCCAACCCATCAATCATACTTTGATTCAAGACAACCTCACGACATCTTTTGTGACTGAGTGCCAATGTGTGAGGGTTCTTAAGTGAAAGGTGCATCTTACGCTAAGTGCATGCTCACAGCTTTTCTCCTAACTATGACCCCCATGATCGAGTGCCATAACATAAAACCGGTAGTATCATCATGGCATTACTATTGGTGTAAGGCTTGGATTAATTAAAATTCTTTTAATTTATATCCATTTTGACTTGATATTTGAAAACACTTAGACTTTCTAAGTTGGGGATTTTTTCTTACAAAGATCTCATTATTTTTTATCTTCTTATTTAGGTTCTCTATATCCTAATCATGCATCTCATACATTAATAAGATATGAAAAGCATAAATACATCTCATACATTAATAAGATATGGAAAGCATAAATAAGTAAATAGCCTAGCATGCTCCTTGGGTAGGATGACCACGAGCTTAACCAAGTGATGTACTTAGAGCTATAGGTGCATCACTTCGATTGATTTTAAGTGGGTTGAATTAAACTAAACTATTACATAAAAGTATCCCATTTACTCATGGGTCTTCAAATGACCACTATGCCTCCATAGGACTCCTTGCTTCATACAACATTTACATAAATGAAAATCCTTACTCCTAATAGTTTCACTCCCATAACTTTTAGAAGATAGAACAAGAGGCATACAAGCCCCAGTCAATATAACTCATTTCAACAACTGAAACAAATAAAATCAATATTAGAGGCTCATGATCATCCCTATTCATGCATCATCCATTCAACATTTAAGTGAACAATAAATAAACCATGAATTGATATTTAATTCTAATAATTAAGTGCTAATCATATTAACAAATAATTGGTCATGCAAAAACAAGTGTAACATTTATGCATCATATTTTTTTCATATTTGTAGATCAACTTAAACAAATTTTAAAAGCAATCAAATGTGTCCAACACATTTTTTAAAGTTTGCACAATATTTATGCAACCATTATGTGCATTTCAACACCACCTCAATCACAAAAGAAACCTAAAAAGCTCAAAATTCACTAAGACCAAACTAGGCACTACTGGCTGAGACTAGCTCATGGTTGGGCAGCAACCTTTTGGTCACAACCTAGCCTAGAGTTGTCAACTGCCGGCAGCACCCCTGGTTCGGGGTCAAGTGTGAATCAAGCCATTTTGGCTCAAATTTTGCGCACCAATATTTTTAGAACAACTTCTAAACATCAAAACACACAATGTGGATGAATATTTCAGATTAAAACACCTTTTAAAACTGAAATATCAAGTGCTCAAAGATGCTTGAAAAATACGTTTAAGCAAGAATCGTATTCTTCAACAATCTCCAATTATATCCAATCTTATTGGACCCAAAAATGACCAAAAAAAATTAAGGTCATTCATAATATGCCATATCAGAATATAAAATTACCAATACCAAATCAAAATTTAACATTGGAAAATTGAATCTAAACATGCCCATCATATGATTTAACAATTAAAACACACATTAGCATGACTCAATCCATCAATCAAGGAGCCACAAGCAAGATCATCCATGCACTCCAACCCATCATATGGATTGAGTACATGGTGATTTTGATCATTTATTCACAAAAAACAATCATCCAAGCCAAGAAAAATCCAAGTTCATGCATAAACATGGCTCTAATACCACTTGTAGGTTTGTGTGGCACTAAGGTCCAAATATTTTCACAAAAATCTGAAAAAACTAGTCCACAAAAACACCCCCAAGGATCAAAAAATTCATGAAATTAAGATTTATAAAGTTAAAATACCTTGATGATAGCAAAAATGAAGAGCAAAGGTCAAACTCTTTCCAACCGTCAAATAGGCTTTTCATCAGTGCAGTAGGATCACCATCTTTTTTCCCTTGGATAGACTTCTTTGTTTGGGATGATATTTTTATTGGAACCCCTAAACCCTTTTAAGATTCTAAATTCCAAATTTCAGGTTGATTAGAACTCCAAAGGTACTCTAAGTAGGGGTAAAATTAGGTGCTAGAAATAGCTCCAGTCAAGAGCAAAAAGCAACCAAACTAGATTACCTCTAATGTAAACATACACACACCAAATCAATGGCCTATTCTCCAAAAAAAGGCTTGAAAATCTACATAGAATGAGGGGAGGAAGGCTGGGAACATTGTGGATCAAGGAGGAGGGACAAGGAGAGAGCGATGGGAGGCTAACAACTTAGATTCCCACTATACAATATTGTTAGGAGAAAATCACACAAAATGTGCACACCTCACACACCCACTTAGCTGGCCACTCCACTATATCTATATATAGGAGTGGTCACACACCTCCCACAAGGAGGTGATGCCAAGTGTCCCTTACTTAGGTGGCCACCAACTCTATGATTAGTAAATTTAATTGAAGCACAAATTTCATCTAATGAAATATCTTACAATTAAATTCTAATTCTTATTAAATGAAATCTTAAATTAATAATTCTCCCAAACATTATCTCTCCAACTTAATTAAATTAAACACTTTAATTTAATTAATAATCATTTAACTTAACTTTTAAGTCAAAGTGCCTAACATTTTAAGCTAGTCAAAATGAACTTAACCCTTAAATTAATTTTGACCAATTAATAGTCATGTGACATCAATCAATTAATTTTTAATTGATCTTAATTTAACTCTTAAATTAATTTGATCAATTTAACATTTAAGTTGATCAAGTCAAAATTACAATAATTTAGCCTTCTCAAAAATCGATTATGAATATTCGAACTCTTAGAAAATTCATCTTCCTTCAATAGGTCATTTAATTGGATTTTATGTATGACCTATTAGGTTCTATCATTCATTGGACATGGGCTCACAACTACTAGTGACTTTGAAATATCAAATATTCACTTTAGTTTAAACTCCTCTAAACTAAGCGACTCAATTCAATTAATCTTAATAATTGAAGAATACCCAATCTCCATGGTTAATGTCCAACCTCAAGCCCATAGAGCCTAACTAATTTCCCAAAATGAATCCTCTTGAAGAACTATTCTAGCATTATGCGTACCATGTAAATATGTTCCTTTCGTCTCCTATCTCTTGAAAGAGACCTAGGGCAAGATATTAGTCGGTTCCCTAATAGCCTCAATAATATGTTCCTATTCTTAATGTTTGATTTCATTGTGTGACCTCACCTTTGGAAAACTCCTTTTCCAAATTGTCACACTACCTCGCACAAGGATTTCTAGGAATCAATCATTATAGAATACATAAAAGATGCACTTGCCCTTCACAAAGATTAGGAGTTGGATTCTTTCCTTTTTAGATCTCACAAACCTCCATGTCCAGCAGCTCATGCCTAATCTCTACCTGAGTGGCCCGCTAAGTGATCAGGGAAGAGTCAAAGTATAAAAGCCAAACATAAGGGCACCTAGATCCTTAGGTCAAAGGACTAATAATATGCACTAGCATAAGCAGAAACATTTGCCACTTCAACTATCTAGCAAATTCTCTAGGCAAGTCTTCAGTACCACATTCTCTAATAAACACCTACCAATATGCATCCATATCTCATATGGGATTGGTCATGGAATGGAGCAACATCTAACCTTTAGATTTATGTATTGTCAGTGCAAATCTATATGGATCTTAAATGCCCTACCTCATAAGATCCTACAACTTAGAAGACTTAAGATCATGATCGTTTAGGACTTATTCCCTAATTACCACCCAGTGTGTGACCAAGTCTTATAGTTTTGTGTGATATATATGGGCTTCATCTAAATGCAAGTGAAGAAAATAAAGAGCATAAGATAAAGATGGCTATATAATGAACATCATTCAATCAAGATTGTCTTACAATGAAATAGTTTACAAAGCCAATCTAATTAGCTTGCTAGATACTATTCCAACAAAGCATATGTCCTCTTTACAAAGTTATGAATTATCTTATGGTTTATTAACCAATCTTGGAAGCTACGGCCAATGCGTTTGTTAGTTTCCAAAATGCTTGCGAGTGGATTTTTAGTCATTTATTTGTTAAAGATTTCAAAAATATACAAGAGGCAAAAAAAGAGAATAAGCATGTGATTGAATTTGATATTAAAAGATATTCATGGTCTTTCAAGCATATTTTTCTCCCACTATTTATCAAATCCTTCACCCCCCAAGAAGAATTCAGGAAATCATATTTCTTAGTAAGAATTAAGATTCTAAGAACTTACAAGTGGATCCCCGTGACCGGATGTATATCCACGAGCAATCCAAAGATAAGCAATCTTTGCTAATTACATCTCATGCAACTCTTGATATATTTTGCCTCACCATTTCATGTAGATCCCTTATTGGACAACCTCTACATTACTCAATGTTAAGTCAAACCAACCAATCCAGCTTTGATTCAAGATAAGCACCACAACAGCCCCTATGACCAAGTGTATAATGTGTGGGCATTCCCAAATCAAAAATGCATCTCATGCAAAGTATATGGTCATAGCTTTCCACCAAAGTATGACCCCCATGACCGGATGTATATCACATAAGGCTGGTAGCATCATCACACCATATACTATTGGTAGAAGGCTTAAATTAATTAAAACTCTTTTAATTTATATCCATGTTCACTTAATATTTGAAAAATACTTAGACATTCTAAGTGAAGGATTTTTTTCTTGTAAAGATCACATTATTTTTATCTTTTTATTTAGGTTCTTTATATCCTAATCAAGCATCTCATACATCAATAGGATATGAAAAATGTAAAGAAGTAAATGTGCCTCGGATAACCATGAGCCTAACCAAGTAATGTGCTTAGAGTCATAGGTGCATCACTTGGTTGATTTAAAATGGGTTGATTAAACAAAACTATTATATGAGTGTATCCCATACATTCATAGGTCTTCAAGCCTCCTTGGATCCTCTTCACTCCTTGTAACTTTTATAAGAGACAGAAAACCTCCACCTAGTGATTCTACTCTCATAACTTTTATAAGATAGAACAAAAGGCATGCAAGCCCTATTCAATACAACCCATTTCAACAACTTAAAATAAATAAAATCAATATTAAAAGGCTCATGATCATCCTCATTCATTTATAATCCATTCAACAATTAAATGAACATTAAATAAATTTAGAATTAATAATTAATTCAAGCAATTAAATGCTTATCTCATAAATAAATAATTGAACTAAGCATAACATTTATGCAAGAAGTTGGAGATTAACTTTGACAAGATTTTAAGAGCATTCAAAATTGTCAAACATAATTTTGAAGACTTGCACAACACTTGTGCATCCATAGCATATGATTTAACATGATTTTTACCCATTTAAGGAACCAAAAGTTGGTTCAAAACTTGCCCAACCCTCAACAGGGCACTCCAGGCAAGCTAGGCATGTTGCTGGGTAGTAGCTCTCGGCCACTGCCCTGCCAGTTTGCACCAAAGCTACCAACAGTCCCTATTTTGGGGTCAAAGGCTAGTCAAGCCAATTTTTAGCCCAACTTTTGTGCATCAAAAATTCTAAAACACCTTCTAAACATTAAATCACACATTATGGATCAATTTTCAGATCTAAAACTCATTTTAAAATAGAAAATTAAAGTGATCATTCATGTTTCAAAAATCCAAGTCTAAGTGAAAATCAAATTCTCCAAAGCGCTCCAACCAAACTCTAATTCAATTGGATCCAAAAATGACCAAAACTCTTTCATCCACATTAAAACATGTTATATCAACATATAATATCAATTAATACCAAATCAACATTCAACATTAATCACTGTGAATTAAAAAATACTAACTACATGAATTAGCACTTAAATCACATAATAACATGCTTTCAATTCATCAATCAAGGAGCCACACACAACATCAACCAAACACCCCAATCCATTATATGAATCAAGAATTTGGTGATCTAGATTAATCCATCACATGAATGAATCATCTAAAGAAAATCCAAATCTAAGCATGATTTAAGCTCTAATACCACTTGAAAACAAGTAAGGTATTAAGATCCAATTATCAAAACTTCAAAAGCATGAAATTAACTAGTGCTTACAAGCACACCAATGATAAAATCATGCTAGAAATTGAGATCTAGTGAGAACATTACCTTGAAAAGCAAAATTCGAGAGATTTGTGAACTCCTCACAATCCTAGAAATTGTCTGCTATTGGCGTGACTTGAAGAGTACAAACATTTCCCAACCAAAACTCCTCCAAAAATTCCTAGAAAATTATTTGATCATATCAACACCTTTAAGAACTTACTGTAAGAAATTCAGATCAAAAATCTTTCTAGAACTTCCTATAGAAAATCACCAAATCAGACTCTGTGCATATGGATCTCCAAATCAAGCAAACTCTCTTGATTGCCTCTATTATTATAATCCACACACTAATTAAATCTTTCAGAATCTCCAATTTATGAGCTGGAATAAGAAAGGGTATTTACTATGGTGGAGACCAATTTCAAGCAGGGAAGAAAAAAAAGAGAGCAATGCTTTCAACACATGAATGCAATGCTTATAAGAGGTTTAGGAGGAACTTGCAAAGAATTTAATTCTTCACACCACTTGTGATGATGGCCAATCCTCTCTCTCTATATATATCTATATATAGATGCTAAATGGTGTGATGTCAAGGTGGCATCACACCTTCCATGAGGAAGGGCGGCCAAGTGGGGTGCCAAGGTGGAAAATTAAATTAAAATTCCATTTGAATTTCATGTGCATTTTAATTACATTCAAAATCTAATTCCAAATTAATTAAGAGACTACTTCAAATGAACTCGTTATTTGAATATTCCAACCAAAGTTCATTCTTCCCATTAATTAAATTAAACTTTTTAATTTAATTAATCAACCTTTGACTTAACTTTTAAGTCAAACTAGCTTAACTTGAACCAATTGATGCTTATATTAGCACCAAATAATTAACTACTTAATTATTGGTCCAATTTAACTCTTTAAATTATTTGATTAATTTAACACTTAAATTAATGAAGCCAAAAATGACCTTGAAAATTGGTATCATAAAATCGGTCCACTAGGAGTTAATTTTGTAACACTTAGAAAACGTTTCTCTATCAATTAAGAAGTTAATTGACTTCTATGTGTGATCCAATAGGTTCTACCATTCATTGGACATAGGCTCACAACTCCTTGTGACTTTTGAATATCTTATATTCATTTTAGTTTAAAACTCCTTTTAAACTAATTAACTCAATTCAATTAATCTCATTAATTGAAGAGTACCTAATCTCTATGGTCGATGTCTAACCTCAATCCCATGGAGCCCAACTAATTGGTCAAAATGAATATTCTAGAGAACCATCATAGCTCTACACATACCATGCAAATATTGTCCTTCCATCCCTATCTCCCAAAAGAGGTCTAGGGCAAGATATTTGTCGGCTTCTTAAAAGCCTCAATACTATGTCTCTATTCTCAAATTTTGATCCCTTTATGCGACATCACCTTTGAAAAACTCCTTCAAATTATCACGCCACCTCATGCAAGGATATTTGGGAATCAATCATTATAGAATACATAGGAGATACACTTACCCTTTACAATAGCGAAGAGTTAGATTCTATCTTAGATCATATAAACCTTCATGCTGAATAGCCCATATCCAATCTCAACTTGAAAGACCTACTGGGTGGTCATGGAAGAGTCAAAACATGAGAATCAGACATAAGATTACTATAGATCCTCATATCAGAGGACTAATAATATGCTCTAGTATAAGTAGTAGAATTAGCCACTATCGACTTGCCAATATGGCTATCTAGTGGATTCTCTAGTGGGTGTTCAGTGCCTTATTCTTTAACAAGCGCTCACTAACATGCAACTGTATCTCATACAGTTTCTCATAAAAACAAAGCAATATCCAAGTCTTAGATTTATGCATCGTTAGTGCAAGTCTATTCAGATCTTAGAAGCCACGTCCCATAAGATTCTATGACTTGGAAAATTTGATATCATGACCGTATGAGACTTATCCATGGTCACCAAACCAAGTCCTGTAGTCTAAGGTGATTTAACAGTTTCATCCAAATGCCAGTGAAGTGAAATAAAGCTTAAGATAAAGATGGCCACATAAAGAATATCATTCAATCAAGATTATTTTTACAAAGAAATAGCTTTACAAGGCCAATCTCATTCGCTTGCAGGGCACTATTCCAACATAACCTATTAGTTCACACACAAAATTCAATTAGCTTCCTATTTGGTGGAAGAATTTTCTAAATGTTAGAATATTCACTTCTAGGGGACTAATTTTGAGGTGATAGATTTGAAGATCAATTTTGGCTTAATTAATTTAAGTTCTAAATTAATCAATTAATTTAAGGAGTTAAATTAGACCAATACTTATAGAGTTAACCATTTGGTGCCATTTGATCCCCAATTGATCATAGATAACTTAAAGAGTTAAGTTAACAAAATTAAGCTTAAAAGTTAAGCTTGTTGACTTAAGAGTTAAATCAAAAGTTAATTAATTAAATTAAATTATTTAATTTAATTAATGAGAAAAAATATATTTTGGAGGGAAAATTCATATGAAGAGTTTATTTGAATTAGCATTTTTCTTAATTTGAAATTAGATTCCAAATTAAGTTGAAATGCAAATGAAATTCACATGAGATTTAAATTTAAATTTGCCACCTAAACTTGCAAATGGCCGCCCCCTTGAGGACGATGTAATGCCACCTTGGAATTACACCATCCTCCTCCTATATATAGACATAGAGGTGAGAGGATTCAGCACTTGCACAATTGGTGTGAAGAATTAGATTCTTTGCATTTCCCTCCAAAAAAACCTTTCTCCAAACATTGCCTCATAAGTTAACCTTTCTTCTCACAACCTCAAAATTGGCCTCCACTATAGTTTTTATCCTTTATTTATCCAGCTAAAATTGAGGATAAATTGGAAGTTGAATTGGTGTGTGGATCTTTACAATAGAGGTAAAACATTTGGTGTGCTTGTCTTAGAGATCTAGTATGTAGAGTAGCAATTTTGACGAATTTTTCTAAGGAGATCCAAATTAATTTTTGATCCATATTTTTAAAATAATCTCCATCATTGAGTATATAATATCCATATTTAATTTTGTGAATTCTGGAGACATCAAAGCAAAGCAAAAGTTGTTTTGTTTCTCCGCTGTGCTAGTTTCTGGCAGATTTTGGATTGGTAAAGAGTTCACTATTATCTCCTTGGAAATTAGCAATTCAAGGTAATTCTCTTACCAAATCCAAATGTATAGCATGCTTAGATCCTTGGTTGCTTGAGTAGCCTAGTTAATTTTAGCTTTTGAAGTTTTAATTATTAGATCCTAGCGGTACTTTTGCCTTCAATACCAACAAATCTTTCATGAAGAATTACGAAGATAACCATATTTTAGTACACTCTAACCATTATTTCTCATTCCCAATGAGAAAAATGTGATCGACATAGAGCACAATAAACTATATCGAACTCCCACTAGCCTTTTTATACACACAAGGCTCATAAACATTTTTTACTAAACCAAATGACTTAATTGTCTTATTAAAATGAATGTTCCAACTTTAGAATGCTTTCTTTAGTCTATAGATAGACCTTTGGAGTTGTAAACCTTTTGCTCACTCTCTTTAGATATAAAACTTTATGATTACTCTATATAGATTTCTTTTTCAATGTTTCCATTAAGAAAAGCAGTCTTTACATTCATTTGCCATATCTTATAGTTATAATAAGTGACTATAGCAAGCATAATCCTAATGGACTTAGGCATAGCAACTGGTGAAAAGGCTTTCTCAAAATCAATACCAGGTCTTTGAGTGTAACCTTTTTCCATTAGCCTAGCCTTAAAGGTTACCACCTCTTCATTGAGTCCTAACTTTTGCTTATAAATCCACTTGCAACCTACATGTACTATACCTCCAGTAGATCTGCCAAAGCCTATACTTTGTTGGAGTACATGAAGTACATTTTGGATTTCATAGCCTCAAGCTAATGACCCGAATCTATGTCTAACATAGCTTTCTCATAGATCATTAAATCACTATCAGTTTGGCTAATTTCATGAATGAATCTGAACCTTTTGAGTTCCTTCTTGATTCAATCTAACTTTTTTATAGGTTGTATGTTAGGCTCATGATGCCCTATTAATTCTATTACCTATGCGATGATATAATCATCTTGAAGATAATGCTTTTTCTATCAAATAGAAACTCTTTTTCACAAAAAGGTAGCATTCCTCGAAATAAACACCTTTTATTTCATGGGATCATAGAAATAGTAAACCAAAGACTCTTTTAAGTATCCCATAAACTTGCAGAAAGCAAATATCATATCTAATTTGCCTCTCTCTAACTTCTTGACATATGCAGGAAATCCCCAAACTCTTAAATAAGAGTAAAAGGGTGTTTTGCCATACCACATCTCATGTGGTGTCATTTGTACTAACTTTGAGGGTACTACATTTAGTAGCCTCACCGCCGTATAAAGGGCGTATCCTCAAAAGGATATAGGCACATCGATGAAGCTCATCATGGAATGTACCATGTCCAATAAGGTATGATTTCTCCTCTCAGCTACTTCATTATGTTGAGGTGTCCAGGGTGGAATCTATTATGTGAGAAACCCCTTTCTCTTTTAGATAATCTAATAATTTAGTACTTATGTATTCCCTTCCTCAATCTAATCAAAGAGCTTTAATACTAAGTCCTTATTGCTTTTCTACTTAATTCTTATACTCTTTGAACTTTTCAAAAGCTTCAAACTTGTACTTCATAAGATACACATGTTCGAATCGAATATGATCATCAGTGAAGGTAATGAAGTAAGAATAGTTTTCTCAAGCACCAATTCTTGGTGGTCCACAAGTTTCCATATGGATCAAATTTAAAGCACTTGGTTCACTCCATTTGTCCTACAAAAGGAGTTTCGATTAGTTTCCTTTAAACAAAATTCACAAGTAGAAAGATCCTCTATATCACTAACATTTAGTGCTTTGAGGGCTTTTATCTTGTTCATCTTACTTTTGAAAATATGTCTAAGTCTTTCATACCACAAAGTGATACTTTCTTGATTATCTAATTTTGTTTTACTACTTTGTTGAATGTGTATAAGTGATGGTTAGAAATCTAAAATGTATAATCCATTACTTAGTATACCCATTGCAACTAAAGAAACATTCTTTACTACTTTCAATTTTCCATTTGATATTGAAAAATCAAATCCTTCGCTATCCAAAATGGGAATTGAAATATTATTCTTAACAAGATTTAGTACAAAGTAATAGAGATACAATACAATCAAGGAGCTTCCTAAGTCTAACTTCATGACGTCTTCATAGGGATAGCAATTTATGTCCGATCGGGGTTGGTAGTAAACCCACTCCATAATGGGTTTAGGCAGGTTTTTGTTCTAATGACTGTGCGTCAGATCAGGTTAGAGTTTATAATAAACCTGCCTCAAAGTATTTGTATATATATTTATATTTAATTTAGTTTTTCACAAAAAATTTATATACAATCGACGCTAAACTATGTTAGCATTTTTCCATTCCGTCCCACTCCTCCTAAGAGTAGATTTAGAATTTCATATTCAAAATTTTTCACAATATAAATGTTCTTTTGTCTAAATCTGTTTACTAAAATGCTTAGAAAATGCTCAAAAGATTTCTATTTGTTTGTTTTACTTGAAATTTATATGATATTCAAGCTAAAACTATAATATTTCATTAATTGTATAGTGAAAAATATTTTAAAAAATAGGAAATATTAATTAGGATCGGGTAGGGTTTAGGTTTTACATATACATTGTGGGCAGGGTTTAGATTTCAAACCCAAAACATGCAGAGCAGGTAGGGATGGATTGAGAGCGTATAAAATCTTTACAGAGCAGGTTAGGGTTAAGTCAAAACCCGTCACAACCTGCCCCTTTACTATCCCTATGCCTTCAACTTTGGCGACAACTTTTACTTCATTACCAAGGCATGAGATCAAATCTTCATCACTTAGACTCTTTCTTCTTTCAATCCCTAGTAACAAATTACAAATGCAACAACTACCCGTGGTATCAAATAACCACGAGGAAGAATTTATCGTTAAGTGTGAAGGAAAGTGCAAGCTAAGGATCCAATTAAAACAATAAAAAACTAAAATTAAACTTGAATTCCTCTCCCCAAGGATCTAATTTATGCTTAGGTTAGAAAATTACCTAGATAACAAATCCAACTAAAGAGATGAAGACTTGCTTGAACTCTTCAATGCAGTCTACTCTTAGCGCAATAGCATGTAGGCAATGTTTGCCTAACCAAATCACTGTGGAATTAGCTGAAATTTGGACAAAAAATCACCAACACCTTTATGAATCTCTGCTAAAAATTTCAGCTGAAAAAAAATCCAGCAAGGCCTGGAAAATGTGCTCAACAATTTCTACCCAAACAAAGGATCTCCAAAAGACAAGCAATCCAAATGTCTTACCTCTAATGTGATGACCCACACCCTAATGGACAGTCCAAATCTCTTCTAGATCAGCTAGAAAATCAAGGAGAGATTAGAGAGGATGAGGTCAAAAATTACAGAGGGAGAGATGAAGAAAATGTAAAGCCTCAACACATAAAAGAGTAACACAATGTTGGAGGGGAAAACGGAATCTAGCAATTAGATCATGCTTTCTCTTGCTTGGCCTCTAAGTGGCCGGCCACTGTATATAAATATATGGAGAGTGGGAAGGTGTGATGCTAGTTTGCATCACACCTCCCATGAGGTGCCACCTAAGCAAGCAAGTTGCATGTTTGAAATTCTTAACTACACTTGCATTTGAACTTCATTTGAAATCTTCATTTCATCTCATGAAATACCATCCAAATAAATTCAAATGCACATCGTCATTTGAATTTTCCCTCTAAAATGAAATCTTCACTTTAATTAACTCTTTAATTTAATTGTTTACCTTTGACTTAAGTTAATTAGCTTAACTCTTTAAACTAGTAATTGTTAATTTAACTCTTTAAATTAACTTCACCAATATATAGTCATATGGCACCAAATAATTAACTCCATAATTAATTGATCTAATTTAACACCTTAAATTAATTGGATCAATTTAACAATTAAATTGTCCAAGTCAAAATGACCACAAATTGCATCAACCATCAACCTCCAAAAATTGGTCATGAGGAAATCCTTCTAACTCCTAGAAAATTCCCCTAAATCAAGTAGGATATGCAATTGGCTTTTGTGTGTAATCCATTAGGTTCTACCATTCATTAGACATGGGCTCAAAAATCTTTGTGACTTGTAGAATATCAAATATTCACATTAGTTTAAACTGCTTTAACCTAACCAACTCATTTAATTAATCTTCATTAATTGAAAAGTACCTAATCTTCATAATCGATGTCCAACCTCAAGCCTATGGAACCCAACAAATTAGCCAAAATGAATGCTTTTAAAGAACCATTTTAGCTTTACGCTCACCATGCCAAAATAGTCATTCTATCTTTTATCTCCCAAAAAAAACCTAGGGTAAGATATTTATCAGTTCCCTAATAGCCACAATACTATGTTTCTATTCCCAATGTTCGATTTATCTTTATGACCTCATCTTTGGAAAACTCTTTTTACAAATTGTCATACTACCTTGCGCAACAATGTTTTGGAATCGATCATAATAGAATACATAGAAAATGCACTCGCCCTTTACAATGACAAGGAGTTGGATCCCATCTTAGATCTGACAAACCTCTATGTCCAAGTAGCTCATACCTAACTTCAACCTGAATGACCTACGAAGTGGTCACGGAAGAGTCAAAGTATGAGAACTTAAATACACGATTACCATGGTTTCTTAGGTCAAAGGACTAATTATATATACTAGCATAAGCTGAAAAACTTGCCACTATAGCTATGTAGTGGATTCCCCGAGTAGGCCTCTAGTGAACTTGTTCTTTAACAAGCACCCCCTAACATGCACCCTTGTTTAACATGGTTTGTTCATGAAATGGAGCAATATCTAACCTTTGAATTTATACATTGTTAGTATAAGTCTATTAGAATCTTGATGCCTAGTCTCATAAGATTCTATTACTTGAAATATTTAAGATTATGACTGTGTAAAACTTGTTTCATGATCACCACTGGGCTTATAAATGGGCAGGGCATCACCCTACCCATACCCATATAAAATACCTAAACAAAAATCTCTTAGATTCTATTCTACCCCCAAAATACCCAAAAAGATGAGACCCTAATCCTTCCCTGCCCTATCTAGCCCAACATCCATTAAGTTTAGTTTATTCGACTTATGTTTTTAATGCATAATCTAATTTTCTCAATATATACTAAAAGTATTATTTGGCATTCAATAACAAAAAAAGAAAAAAATTGTACATTAAAATTAAATTAGCTAATCTATAATTTTAATTTTTCATTCACTAATAAAAATTTTATTAACAATGTTTATTCATTAGCAAAATTAATTTTTTAACTATTTTTATAAAAAGTACTTATTCCACTATTAATTTTATTAATGTAAAATGTTCAACTGTTGCTATTTCTATTCCAATTTTTTTTAAAAAAAATTGCTATCTCAATATATTAACTTTATTAATTTTGTTCATTTAGTTTAATTTTTAATGAAAAAAATAATTTAGCTATTTCTATTCATTCACATATTTGTAATTTTTATATATAAAAAATTTATCATTAATATAAATTTAATTTCAATATTAATAATTTTTAAGTTCATAGATCAAATTAAGTACAAGATAATGGGTGATTTTTAAGTATCTGTGTTGGAATAGTGCCTCGTAAGCCAATAAGATTGGCATAAAAATTACTTCACTTGTGATACACAATCTTAATTGAATGATATTCTTTATAAATGGCCATCTTCATCTTATGCTTCCATTACTTCACTGGCATATGGTTGAAGCCCTTAGAACACACAGGACCACAGAACTTGGTCACACACTAGGTAGTGATCATGGAATAACTCTTACACGGACATGATCGTAAATATCCCAAGTCATAGAATCTTATGAGATAGGGTATTTATGATTCAAATAAACTTGCACAAACAATGCATAATCTAAGTGTTGAATATTGCTCCATTCCATGAGCAAATCATATGTGATATGGGTGCATATTAGTAGATGCTTATTAGAGAATAAGATACTAACGACCCACCTAAAGAATCCACTAAATAGCCATAGTGATAAGTCAATAACGACTAGTTCTTTAGCTTACATTAGTATATATAATTAGTCCTTTGACTTGAAGATCCATTGTAACCTTATGTTTAGGTCCTCATGCTTGGACTCCACTTTGGCTACTGAGCGGGCGTTCTGGTGGTGATTGAGCATGAGCTACTTAGACATGGAGGTTTATGAGATCTAAGATGGAATCCTACTCCTCATATTTGTGAAGAAGGAATACATCTCCTATGTGTTCTATGATGATCGATTCCAAGGAGTCCTTGGCCAAGGCAGTGTGACGATTTGAAAAGGGGTTTTCCAAATGTGAGGTCATAAACCAGAATCAAATGTTAAAAATAGAAGCATAGTATCAAAGCTATTAGGAAGCCAACAACTATCTTGCCGTAGGCCTATTTCACAAAAATAGGAGACGAAAGAATCATATTTGCATGGTACGCATAAAGCTAGAATAGTTCACCAAAAGCATTATTCAGCCAATTATTAGGCTACATAGGCTTGATGTTGGACATCGACCATGGAGATTAGGTACTCTTTAATTAATAAAAAATAATTAATTGAGTCAGTTAGTTAAAAGGAGTTTAAACTAATGTGGATATATAATATTCAAAAGTCACAAAGGTTGTGAACCATGTCCGATGAGCGGTAGAACCTAATGTGTCATATACAAAAGCTAATTGGCAATCTTATTGAGGAAAATTTTCTGAGTGCTAGAAGAATTCCAAGGTGGCTGAAAATTGAGGGAATTGGTTGACACAATTCTTAGTCATTTTGACTTGATCAATTCAATTGTTAAATTGATCTAATTAATTCAAGGAGTTGAATTAAGACCTATTAAATTAAGTATTAATTTAATTTTGTGCCACACGACTATCAATTGGTCAAGTTAACTTAAAGTGTTAAGTTATCAAAAGTAGCTTAAAGAGTTAAGTTAGTTGACTTAAAGGCTAAGTCAAAGTTTAATTAAATTAAAGTGTTTAATTTAATTAAAATGAAGAATTAATTTTGGAGGGAGAATTCAAACGAAATGCTCATTTGAAGTGGAATTAGAATTTATTTGGTGGACATTTCATAAGATGAAATGTAGATTTCAAATGAAATTTAAGTTCACACAAATTAACATGTAACTTGCAAGATGCTTGTAGGTTGGCATGCTTAGGTGGCGCCCCCACCTTGAGGGGCATCACACCATCCTCCCTCCATATATATATATATATATATATATATATTGTGGGGAAGGCCACCAGCTGAAGACTAATCTACACATGTTGTGCATCTAAAAGTTAGATCCAAAATTTCCCAATTCTCTCATGTGTTGAGGCTTCACACTCTTCTTCATCTCCCTCACCATTTTTGGCCTCCAAACCATCTCTCTTTCTTCTTAGTTTTTCCAGATGAATTAAGGAGAAAATTATTGTCCATTGGTGTGTGGACTTTGGCATTAGAGGCAAAACGAATTTCAGATTGTTTGCTTTGGTGATCCTCTGTTCCAACAGAGATTTTCTGGTTTCTTTTCGAGGTCTTTCCAGAATATTTTGGTACTGAATTTTTTCCTGTATATTATCCATTGAGTTTATGGAAATTTGGTCCATATTTGGCTTGAATCTGAGGTGATTTTCCCAATCAAAAGATGATCACACCTTGCTGCGCCAGAAGCAGTCTGCTTTGGGGAAATGAAGCACAACTTCAAGTTTTGGTTGGATTTTGCTTGAGAGGTAACAATATGACCATAATAAATTATATAGGCCTGATTTATATCCTTTTATTGGTGTAATCTAAGTTATATTTCTATTTTTAAATGTTTTAAATTGCATCCTTAGCATTACACCTCTTTCAAGTGGTATCAGAACCTAATTTCATGCTATATTTTGGATTATATTTTGATTGATTCATGCGAAGAATTGATCTAGATATTCAAAAACTTGATCTAAATCATAGATTGGAGTGTTTGTATGATGAATAGATATTATGCTAATATGTGTTTTAATTGTTAATTCAAATGTTAGTGCAACTCGATTCATGATTAGCTAATGTCAAATATTGATTTAGCATTGGATTATGTTATATGTTGATATAGCATGTTTTATTTGACCTTAAGTTGTTTTGGTTATTTTTGGATCCAATTGGATTGGATATAATTGGAGATTTTTAGATGGATGTGACTCTCACTTAATCTTGATTTTTGAAGCCTTTTTGAGCACTTGAAGTTTCAGTTTTAAATGGTGTTTTAGATATAAAATTTCATCTATATTGTGTGATTTTATGTTTAGAAGGTATTCTAAAGATTTTGATGCACAAAAGTTGAACAAAAAATGAGATAATGCGGACTACACTTTGAAATCGGCAAGCTGCCGCACCACTGACGAGAGCTGGCTGGGCAGCGTGGGCACACAATGTGCACACAAGGCCTGGCCATGCGCCCAGAGTGGGCAGCAGTGCCCTGTTTTGGTAAAGGAGAGTTTTAACTCATTTTTAAACTCCTTCATGTGATCAAAAAAGTTTTATTTCACACATAATAGATGCACAAATGTTGTGCAAGTTCTCAAAATTATGTTTGACATTTTAATGCTTTCTTAAATCTTGTTAAAGATAATCTTCAATTGTTGCAAAAATAGGATCCATAAATGCTATGCTTGTTTTTGCATAGCCAATTAATTATTTATATAATAAGCGTTTAATTGTTGGAATTGAATGCCAATTCTTGATTTATTTATTGTTCATTTAAGTACTGAATGAATGATGAATGAATGGGGATGATCATGAGCCTTTAATATTGATTTTACATGTTTCAAGTGGTTGAAATGGGTTTTATTAAATGGGGCTTGCATGTCTCTTGTTCTATCTCGTAAAAGTTATGAGAGTAGAATCACTAGGAATGAAGTTTTATTTCTCTTGTAAAAGTTGCAAGGAGCAAAAAATATCCATGGTAGCTTGAAGATGAATGAATGTATAAGATACACTATGTAATTGCTTAGTTTAATCAACCCACTTAAAATCAACCAAGTGATGCACCTATGGCTCTAAGTGCAACACTTGGTCAAGCTCATGGTTATCGCACATTAGGAACATGCTAGGCGCATTTACTTAATTTTGTTTTTCATATCCTATTGATGTATGTGATTCATGGATTAAGATATAGAAAACCTAAATAAGAAGATAAAATTGGTGAGATCTTGGCAAGAAAGTTTGAAATCCCTCACTTAGAATTTCTAAGTGTTCTCAAATATTAAGTCAAAATGGATATAAATTAAAATGATTTTTAATTAATCATGCTTTCTACCAATACTATATGCCATGATGATGCTACTGAATTTATGTGATGGCACTTGGTCACGGGGGTCACACTTTGGAGGAAAGCTATGAGTATATACTTAGCACAGGATGCATCTTTCATTTGAGGCTTCCCATATATTAGCACTTCATCACAGGGGATGTTGTGTAGTGATTTTGAATCAAACTTTGATTGGTAGGTTTGACTTAACACTTAATAGTGTAGAAATTGCATGAGTCATAGATCTATATAAAAAGTGAGGCAAAATATATCAAGAGTTCGTATGATGCAATTAGCAAGTGTTACTTATCCTTAGATTATTTGTGGATGGCACTCGATCATGAGGGTCCACTTGTAAGTCTTTAGAGTCTTGATTCTCACTAGAAAATATGATTTCCCAAATTCTTCTAGGAGGTCAAGGATTTGATAAAATAGTAGGGAGAAAACATACTTGAAAGACCATAAACATGTTTTCAAATTATCAAAATTCAATACTTGCTTATATTCTCTTTTTCACCTTTGATGATTTGTGAAATCTCAAGAACAACTAAAATCTACTCAATATTTTTTTTTGAGAACCAATAAACTAATCGGGCCAAACTTCCACGTTTGACTAAACCTTAAAATGGTTCCAAATTTTTAGAAATGGATAAATTTTCTACATCATGATGCTCCTCATCCCATGGGATTAATATAGATCAAGAGACACGTGAAAAGTTCAAAAATTGGGTTAAGAATCATCTTATCCCATTGTCTCGTCTACAAACTTCAAAAAATCCCAAAGGCACATGAATAATACCATGGTTTAAGTTTAGAAGAGTTGTAAAACAAACAAGGGATGAGAAGTTTATATTGTCAAAAGAGATTTTTCAAGCTAGGATGGGTATGAAGTCATGCGTCATCAACTACGATTTAAAGATGATTAAGCTTAAAGAAGCTTTTTAACTTGGATGTAATGATGGACAATGATCTCCATGAGGATGTGATCCTCACATCCTCGCTAAGTTCTATTGATCAAAGTGTTGATCTAGAAGGAATCTACCATGACAAGAGCAAACCTTTGACACTTGTTTCTTCCTCCAAGTCTATAGGCCTTTGGGGTGTTAGAAAGGGAGATAAAAGGAAAAAAAGTTCTTCCTCTAAAGAATAGTAACTATTAAAGGCATATGGAGGAATCAAGATGATTATCAAGGATAAAGTCGATGTTACTTGTTTCTACCTTAGCAAGATAGGGCATTAGAAGCAGTATTGGATGAAATACCATAACACCCTTGAGAAGGATATATACTTTATTGAAGTACATTTAAGGATATATTCTTCCTCATGGATATATGATATCATATGTGGTTCTAATCTCTGTAACAAAGAATAGAAAGAAAAATAAAACTTAACGATGAGAGTATGATCTGCCTCCTTAGCTAAGGAGCAATAGTTGCAACCAAAGCCGAAGGTATAAAATAAGTTAGATTTAGAAAACTCCATACTTGTGTTGAACCCTTGTTATTATATACCATATATTGTTGAGAACAACATTTCAATTCTCATTTAGATAATGAAGAATTTGATTCTTTTATATCAAATGGGAAATTAAACATATTAAAGAAATTAGTTATTTAGTTGCTCATGGTACATTTAACAAAGTATTATACATTTTGGGATTCTCAACCATCACTAATGCACATTCAATCAAAAAAGTGAAAATTAGATATCCAAGAATATTCCATTCTATGGCTTGCAAGATTTAGGCATACCTTTAAAAATAAGATGAACATGACAGAAGCTCTTAAAGTACTAAACATTAGTTGTATTGAGGAACTTCCAACTTGTGAGTCTTGTTTGAAGGGAAAAATGATCAAGGCTCCTTTCATAGGATAATCAGAGCAAAGCACAAGTCCTTTCAATTTGATCTATACAGATATGTGCAGTCCACTAATAGTTAGTGCATGATGAGGCTATTTTTACTTCATCACCTTCATAGATGATCACACTCAGTTCAACTATGTTTATCTTACAAAGTACAAGTCCAAAGCCTTTGAAAGGTTCAAAGAGTATAGGTGCAAAGTAAAAAAGCAAAAAAAAAAGACTTAATATTAAAACTCTTCAATTGTATTAAGGAAAAGAATACTTAAGTACCAAATTCTTAGATTATCTAAAAAAGAATGGGATTCTCTCTCAAAATGGACTCCACTCGGCATACTACAACACCATAGAGTAGCCAAGAGGAAAAATTGTACCTTGTTGGACATGGTATGATCTATGATGGGCTTCTTCAATATGTTTATATCTTTTTAGGGATACGCCATACAAACGGCAATGAGGCTGCCAAATATAATACCGTTAAAGTTGGTGCCAAAGACTCCACATAAGATGTGGCATGGCAAAGCACCCTCTTACCTATATCCCCAGGTTTGGGGGTCTCCCACATATGTGAATATTTGAATAGTTCCCCATAAGCTAATTAGATTGGCATGAAAACTGACTTGTGATACAATCTTGATCGAATGATATTCTTATAAATGGTCATCTTCATCAAATGTTTATATAACTTCACTAGCATATGGTTAAAGCCTATAGATCATGCAAGACTATAGGACTTAGTCATACATTGGGTGGTGTTCATGAAATAAATCTTACATGGTTGTGATCTTAAAATCCCAAGTCATATAATTTTATGAGATATGGCATCTAAAATTCGATTAAACTTGCATAAATGATGCATACTCTAAAGGTTGGATGTTGTCCATTTCATGAGCAAACTGTATGTGATATAGATACATGTTAATAAGTGCTTGTTAGAGAATAAGATACTTGAGACCCATCTGGAGAATCTACAAGATAGCAGTAGTGTTAAGTCAGTAGTGACTAGTTCTCTAGCTTACGCTAATGTGTATAACTAGTCCTTTGACCTAAGGATCCATTGTAATCTTATGTTTAGGTCCGCATGCCTTGACTCTACTTTGGCCACCTAGTGAGCGTCTCAGTAGTGATTAAGCATGAGCTACTTAGATATAGAGGTTTATGAGATCCAAGATGGCATCCAACTCTTCATCTTTGTGAAAGGCAAGTGCATCTCTTATGCATTCTATGATGATCGATTCCAAGGAGTCTATCACCAAGGCAGTGCAATGATTTGCAAGGGGTTTTCCAAAGATGAGGTCATAGGCCAGAATCAAACATTAAGAACAATGCATAGCATCAACGCTATTGGGGAGCCAACAAATATCTTGCCTTAGTCCTCTTTTGTGGAAATAACAAACAGAATGACCGTATTTGCATGGCACGCATAGAGCTAAATGGTTCACCAAAAGTATCATTTGGCCAATTTTTGGTCTCCATAGGCTTGAGGTTAGACATTAACCATGGAGATTGAATACTCTTCAATTAATAAAAATTAATTGAATTGAGTCAGTTAGTCTAAAGGAATTTAAACTAACATAAATATGTGATATTATAAAATCACAAAGGTTGTGAGCCCATGTCCAATAAGCAGTAAAACTTAATGGGTCACACATAAAATCTAATTGGCAATCCTAAATAGTGAGGGAAATTTTCTAAGTGTTAGAAGAATTTCAAGGTGGCTGAAAATTGAGGGAATCGATTGACACAATTTTCAGTTATCTCAACTTGATCAATTTAATTTTTAAATTGATCTAATTAATTTTAGGATTTAAATTAAGATCAATTAAATTAAGTGTTAATTTAATTTGGTGCCTCATGACTATCAATTGATCAAGTTAACTTAAATTGTTGGGTTAACAAGATCTAGCTTAAAGAGTTAAACTAGTTAACCTAAAGGTTAAGTTAACGTTTAATTAAATTAAAGTGTTTAATTTAATTAAAATGAAGAATTAATTTTAGAGGGAGAATTCAAATAAAATGTTCATTTGGTACTAAATTAGAATTTAATTAAGTAGACATTTCATGAAATGAAATGTAGATTCCAAATTAAATTCAAATTCAACACAAATTAACATGGAACTTGCAAGATGCTTGCAAGTTGGCATGCTGAGGTGGTACCCCCACCTTGAGTAGGGTGTGAAGCCAAGGCTCCACTCTATATATATGTGGAATAGAGGGCAGCCAGCACTAAGAAACACACACATTTTGTGCATCTAAAAGTTATATCCAAAATTCCTTCCAAAAGTGATTCTCCCATGTGTTGAGCCTTCGCTCTCTTCTTCACCTCCCTCACCATTTTTGACCTCTTACCAGCTCTCTTTCTCCTCCATTTTTCCATCTAATTTGAGGAGAAAAGGATTTTCAATTGGTGTGTGAACTTTGACATTAGAGGCAAGATAAATTTTGGATTGCTTGCTTTGGTGATCCTCTATTCCAATAGTGAGTTTCTGGATTCTATTCGAGGTCTTGCCAAAAGTGTTTGGTGCTGAAATTTTTACTGGACATTCTCCATCAAGTTGTGAAATTTTTATTCAGACTTGACTTGAATTCAAGGTGATTTGCCCCATCAAAAGTTGATCACACTCTACTATGCCAAAAATAATATGTCTTCAAGAAAAGAAGCTCTACTTCAAGTTTTCGGTTGGATTTTGCTTGAAAGGTAACAATATGACCTTAATCCATTATATATACATGATTTAGATCATTGGAATGGTATAATCTAAGTTAGATTTTAGTTTTTGAATGTTTTAAATTGGAACCTTAGTATTATACCTCTTTCAAGGCAAAGCGATTAGTGGGAGACAAGTTGGATAGTTGATCCACCTTGTGCACGTTTATGGGATACCCAAGCAAGTCTAAGGGTTATTAATTTTATGATCTCTCAAAACAAATGGCGTTTGTCTCAAGCAACACCGCCTTTTTGGAAAGAAAATTTCTATTAGATAGAAAAAGCATTGTTGTTGAACTTGATGAAGTTTAAGATGATCAACAAATCCTACAAGCGGTAGAAACAAATTAACATCAAAGAACCTCACACACAACCTCTAAGAAAGTAGGACTAAATTAAGAAGTAACTTGAATGGTTCAGATTTCTTCATGAGATGGACCAATTGGATATAAATCCGAAGACTTATGAGGAAACTATGTTAGACATAAACTCGAGGACATTAGCTTGATGCCATGAGATCTAAAATAGACTCCATGTATTTCAAGAAAGTAGGGACTTTGGTAGATCTAATAAAAGGAATCATTCTCGTTCGTTGCAAGTGGATCAATAAGCGAACTATAGGAGTTAATGGAGAGGTAATGACCTTAAAGGCGTGACTAGTGGCAAAAGGTTATACTCAAAGACTCAGTATTGATTTTGGGAAAACCTTTTCATTAGTTGCAATGCCTAAGTCCATTTGGATTCTACTTGCCATAGCCATATATTTTGAATATGAGATTTGGCAAATGGATGTGAAAACCACTTTCCTCAATGGCAACATTGAGGAAGAAATCTATATAGAGCAACCATAAGGTTTTACATCTAAAGAGAGTGAGCAAAAGGTTTGCAAACTTGAGAGATCCATTTATGGACTCAAACTGACATCCCAAACTTGAAACATACATTTTGATTAGAAAGTCGAATCGTTCAACTTTGCAAAAAATGTGTATGAACCGTGTGTGAACAAAGGGCTAGTAGGAGTAGTATATGGTTTGTTATTCTATATGTCGCTGACATCCTTTTTATTGCGAATGAGATAGGCATGTTGGAGTGTACTAAGGCATGGTTATCTACTCAATTTTCCATGAAGGATTTAGGATAAGCATCCTACATATTGAGAATACATATCTATAGAGATAAATCAAAGAGGATACTGAGGTTATCCCAAACCCAATACAGTGACAAAATACTAAAATAATTTAGTATGGACATAGCATTCATCTCTCTAAGTCTATGGCCCCCAAGATTAAGGTAGAGAGATAAAAAATATCCCGAATTCTATATGCGTCTACCATAGAAAGCATAATATATGTAGTTCAATATACAAGATGGGATGTGGCACATACTCTAAGTGTTACAAGCAAGTTCCAATTTAATCCCAGTGAGAGTTACAGGATGACCATAAACATGATCCTTAAGTACATAAGAAGAACTAAGGAATTATTTATAGTATATAGTAATGGAGCATTGAAACCCTAGTGATTTTTGGATTCAAGTTTCCAATCAGATAGAGATGGCCTAAAATCCACTTCTAGATTCATATTCTATCTTAATGGTGGGGTGACGAGTTAGAAAAGTTCTGAACTAGACACCACAATTGATTCCACCACTACGGTGAAATAATTTTTGGTTTTGGAAACTAAAAAAGAAGGTGTTTAGATAGAAACCTCATCTAAGAGTTGCATATGGTGCCAGCGTGCATGAGCCCATTGTTGCCTTTGGAAAACAGCTTAGGACTTGAACCAAGATCTCATCAATAACCTAAATATGACAAATACAATATCATTTGATATGAGATATCAATTGATAGATGTGACAATTAAGTGGATATAGCAAAACCACTATCATAACCCATATAGCAAAAGGTCTTTAAAAAACATCTTATAAAAATGATCTTAAGACTATGAGAAATTGGCAATAGGACAATTGGGGGATTGTTGGAATAGTGCTCAACAAGCCAATAAGATTAACATGAAAACTATTTCACTAGTGACACAATCTTGATCGAGTGATATTCTCTAAAAATGGCCACTTTCATCTTATGCTTACATTACTTTACTAGCATATGGTTGAAGCCCTTGGATCACACAACACTATGGTACCTGGTCACGCACTAGGTGGTGATCATGGAATAAGTTTTACACGATCATGATCTTAAACGTCCCAAGTCATAAATTTTATGAGACTCGGCATCTAAGATTTGGATAGACTTGCACTAACAATACATAATCCAAAAGTTGGATGTTGTTCTATTCCAAGGGTAAACCGTATGTGTTATAGGTTCATATTAGTGGGTGCTTGTTAGAAAACAAGGCATTGGAGACCTATCCAGAGAATCCACTAGATAACTATAGTGGCAAGTCAGTAATGGCTAATTCTCTAACTTATGCTAGTGCATATAATTAGTCCTTTAACTTGAGGATCTATTGTAATCTTATGTTTAGATCCTTATGCTTTGACTCCACATTGGCCACTTAATGAGCATTCCAGTGGTAATTGGGCATGAGCTACTTAGACATGGAGGTTTACAAGATCTAAGATGGGATCCAACTCCTCATCTTCGTGAAAGGCGAGTGCATCTCCTACGCATTCTATAATGATTGATTCCAAGGAGTCTATGGCCAAAGTAGTGTGAGAATTTAGAAAAGGGGTTTTCCAAAGATGAGGTCAAAAAATGACGTCGAACATTAAGAATAGATGTAAAGTATCAAGGCTATTAGGGAGACAACAAATATCTTTCCATAGGCCTTTTTCATGAAGATAGAAAATAGAAGGACCATATTTGTATGGTATGCGAGAGCTAAAAAAGCATCATTCGGCCAATTATTGGACACCGTGGGCTTGAGGTTGGACATCAACCATGGAGATTGGGTACTCTTCAATTAATAGAGATTAATTGAATTGAATCAGTTAGTTTAAAGGAGATTAAACTAATGTCAATATATGATATTCTAAACTCACAAAGATTGTGAGCCATGTCCAATGAGTGGTAGAACCTAATGGGTCACACACAAAAGCTAATCGCCAATCCTAAATATTAAGGAAAATTTTCTAAGTGTTAGAAGAATTCCAAGGTCGTTTCGGCTTGATCAATTCAATTATTAAATTGATCTAATTAATTCAAGGAGTCAAATTAAGACTAATTAAATTAAGTGTTAATTTAATTTTGTGCCACATGACTATCAATTGATCAAGTTAACTTAAAGTGTTAAGTTATCAAAAGTAGCTTAAAGAGTTAAGTTAGTTGATTTAAAGGTTAAGTCAAAGTTTAATTAAATTAAAGTGTTTAATTTAATTAAAATGAAGAATTTATTTTGGAGGGAGAATTCAAATGAAATGTTCATTTGAAGTGGAATTAGAATTTATTTGGTGGATATTTCATAAGATGAAATATAGATTCCAAATAAAATTCAAATTCACACAAATTAACATGCAACTTGCAAGTTGGCATACTTAGGTGGCGCCCCCACCTTGAGGAAGGTGTGATGCCATGTCCCTCTATATACAGATATAGAGAGGAAGGCCACCAACTGAAGATTAATCTACACATTTTGTGCATCTAAAAGTTATATCCAAAATTTCCCTCCAAAAGTGATTCTCTCATGTGTTGAGGCTTAACTCTCTCCTTTACCTCCCTCACCATTTTTGGCCTCCAACCAAGATCCATTTCTTCTTATTTTTTTCCAGCTGAATTAAGGAGAAAAGAATTGTCCATTGGTGTGTAGACTTTGGCATTGGAGGTGAGACGAAATTTGGATTGCTTGCTTTGGCGATCCTTTGTTTCAACAGAAATTTTTTGAATTTCGTTCGAGGTCTTGCCGAAGGATTTTGGTGCTGAATTTTTTACTGGACATTTTCCATTCAGTTTTCAAAATTTGGTCCAAATTTGGCTTGAATCCAAGGTGATTTGCAAGACCAAAAGCTAACACACCTTACTGTGCCAGAAGCAATCTGCTTTCGGGAAGGAAAGCACAACTTCAAGTTTTGGTTGGATTTTGCTTTGGAAGTAACAATCTGACCTTAATCCATTATATAGCCTTGATTTATATCCTTGGATTAGTCTAATCTAAGTTAGATTTCAGTTTTTAAATATTTTAAATTGGATCTTTAGCATTACACCTCTTTCAATAGATATATAGGTAATGTATGGGTATAAAACCCTACCCATACCCATTACATTATCTTTAATAAGTGTGGGCATAGGCATGTGTACAGATATGGGTATGTCATTTTAGCCTGGGTAAGGTGTTACCATACCTATTTACGGGCTTAATTACCACCCAGTGTGTGACCAAGTCTCGTAGTCTTATGAAATCTAAAGGCTTCAACCAAATGCGAGTGAAGAATATTAGCATAAGATGAAGATGGCCATTCATAATGAATATCATTCAACCAAGATTGTAACATAAGTGAAATAGTTTACATGCTAATCTAATTGGCTACATGACACTATTCCAACAATCTCGCAATTTCACTAAAGCCAATTCACCATAGCATTAGGGCCCATCTTCTCAAGATATCCTTCAAAGACATTTTGCATTTATGAGTTTAAATAGTATTTCTGTTATATTGTCTTCTGGGGTAACTATATCCACTATACTGTCACCTCTACCAATTGAAATCATATATCAAATGATAACGCATTTATCTATGCTTACATATAAATTTCTTCCTCAATATCACTATTAAGGAAATGATTTTCTCATCTATTTACCATATCTCGTAGTTATAATATGTAGCTATGGCAAGAAGAATCCAAATGGACTTAGGCATAGCAACCAGTGAAAACATTTCCTTATTTTTTAGTGTAACCTTTTCCCATTAGTCGTGCCTTAAAAGTCACCACTTCTCCATCTACCCCAAGCTTTCGCTAATAGATCCACTTGCAACCAAGGGAGAACTATTCCCTCTGGTGGATCTACCAAAGTACACACTTTTTTTGAGTATATGGAGTCCATTTTAGATCTCATGGCTTCAAACTAATGTCCCAAATCTATGTCCGATATATCTTCCTCGTCATTCTTTAGATCATCATTCGATTGTCCCATCTCATAAAGAAATCCAAACCTTTTGGGTTGCTTCTTGATCTGGTCTGACCTTCTTAAAGGTTGTGTGTGAGGCTCTTTAATATTTATTTATTTCTACCCCTTGTGGGATTTGATGACTATCTTCAACTTTACCAAGTTCAACAATAACACCCTTTCTATTCAATAGAAATTCTTTTTCCAAAATATTAGCATTCCTCAAAACAAACACATTTTGTTCTAAGGGATCAAAAAGGTAATAACCCATAAACTCTCTTGAGTATCCCACAAACTTGTACAAAGTAGATCTACTATCAAACTTATCTCCTACTGTCCATCTCATATAGGCAAGAGATCCCAAACCTTTATATAGTAGTAAAAGGGTGCTTCGCCATGCCATATCTCAGATGGTATTTTGGCACCAAATTTGAAGGTACTATGTTTAGTAACCTCACCGCCGTTTCTAAAGCATATCCCCATAAGGATATAGGCATATCAAAGAAGCTTATCATGGAATGTATCATGTTCAACAAGGTATGATTTCTCCTCTCAGCTACTCTATTTGGGGTGTGCCAGGTAGAGTCCACTATGATAGAATCCCATTCTCCTTTAGATAATCCAAGAATATGGTGCTTAACTATTCACCCCTCAATCTAATTGAAGAGCTTTAATACTAAGTACCTTTTGCTTTTCTACTTCATTCTTATACACTTTAAACTTTTCAAAGGCCTCAGACTTATACTTCATAAGATACATTTGTCTAAACCAACTTTTACCATCGGTGAAGACGATGAAGTAAGAATAGCCTTCTATCCCACTAACTCTTAGTGGTCCACAAACATCCATATGGATCAAATCCAAAGGAATCATGGAGTGCTCCATTTGTCCTACAGAAGGAGCTTTAGTCATTTATCCCTTCAAACAAGATTCACAAGTAGGAAGGTCCTCAATGTCACAAACATTTAGTGCTTTGAGAGCTTCTAACTTGTTCATCCTATTTTTGGAGATATGACCAAATCTTATATACCACATCATGGCCTTATCTTAGATATCTAATTTCTTATTTAGTTGGAAGTGCATTAGTGATGGCTAAGAATCCAATATGTACAATCGTTTGTTAAGTGTACCATGAGCAATTAAATAACCCATTCTTTAATGCCTTCAATCTCCCATTTGATATAGAAGGATCAAATCCTTCGCTATCCAAAATGGAAATTGAAATAATGTTTTCAACAATATATGGTACTATATGACAAAAGTCTAGTACAATTATGGTGTTCTCTAAGTCTAACGTATTGTACACCTTCGGCTTTGAATGCAACTCTTTCTCCTTAGCCAAGATGGTAGATCATATCCACTTCACTTGGTAATATTCTTCTTTCTACTCTTTGTAACAACTGACAAAGAAAAGAACCACATGCGATATCATATATCTTGAGGTAGAATTTAACCTAAAATGCACTTTAATAAAGTACATACACTTCTTAAGGGATGTAAGGTATTCTTTGCAATAATGCTTCCAATGGCCTATTTTACCAAAGTAGATATAAATAATATTGACTATTTCCTCTATAATCTTCTTGACTCCTATAAATGCCTTTGATAGTCTTTTTCCCTTTGAGGAAGAATATTTCTTCCTTTTATCTCCCTTTCTGGCAGCCATAGGGCCCATAGACTTGGAGGAGGAAACAAGTACAAAGGTTTGCCTTTGTCATGGTAGTCTCCTTCTAGATCAACACTTTGATCAATAAAACTAGACGTGGATGTGTGAATCAAATCCTCATGGAGATCATAGCCATCACTACGGCCAAATTGAAAAGCTTCTCCAACCCTAATCATCTTTAGATCATAGTCAATGACCATGACTTCACATCCATCCTAGCTTGAAAAATCTCTTTTGACAACATGAACTTCCCATACCTCGTTTGCTTTACAACTCTTGTAAACTTTAACCAAGGTACAATTCATGTGTCCTTGAGGCTTTTAAAATTTGTAGATGTCATCATGAAACTAGGGGATAGGATAATCCTAAGCCCAATTCATGAACTTTTCATGTGTCTCTAGATCTACATTAATCCCAAAGGATTAAGAGTACCATGATATATGACATATATCCACTTCTAAGAATCTAGAATGATTTTCAAGGTTAAATTAATCATGGAAGTTTGGTCCAGTAGATTTATTGGTTTCCAAAATAACATTGAGTGGAACTTTAACCATTTTTGAGATTTCACAAATCCTCGAAGGTGAAAAAGATAATATAAGCATGTGATTGCATTGATATTAAAAACATGTTCATGGTCATTCAAACATGTTTTCCTCCTACTATTTTATCAAATTCTTCACCCCCAAGAAGAATTCAGAAAATAAAATTTCCTAGTAAGAATCAAGAGCTCAATGACTTGCCAATAGACTCCCGTGATCAAGTGCCATCCACGAGCAATCAAAGGGTAAACAACTTTTGCTAATTGCATCTTTGCAACCCATGATATATTTTGCCTCACTTTTCATATAAAGCCATGTGACCATGTGCTATCTATATTACTAAGCATTACGTCCAACCTACCAATCAATCTTTAATACAAGACAACCCTATAACATCTCCCGTGACTGAGTGCTAATGTGTGAGGGTTCTTAAGTTAAAGGTACATCTCATACTAAGTGTATGCTCACAGCTTTCCTCCTAAGTATAACCCCATCACTGAGCGCCATCACACAAAATTGGTAGCATCATCACGGCATACACCATTGGTGGAAAGCTTGGATTAATTAAAACTTTTTTAATTTATATCCAATCAAACTTAATAGTTGAAAACACTTAAACCTTCTAAGTAAAGGGTTTTTACTTGCAAAAATCTCATCATTTTTATGTTCTTATTTAGGTTCTCTATATCTTAATCAAGTATCTCATACATCAATAGGATATGAAAAACATAAATAAGTAAATAGCCTAGCATGCTCCTAGGGTGGGATGACCATGAGCCTAACCAAATAATGCACTTACAGCCATATGTGTATCACTCAGTTAATTTTAGGTGGGTTAATTAAACTAAGCTATTACACGAGTGAATCTCATACATTCATGGATCCTCAAGCCTCCTTGGATCCTCTTTGCTCCTTGCAACTTTTACAAGAGAAAGAAAACCTCACTTCTAGTGATTCTACTCTCATAACTTTTATTAAATAGAACAAGAGGCATGCAAGCCCCATTTAATACAACCTATTTCAACAACTTGAAATAAATAAAATCAATATTAAAAGGCTCATGATCATCACCATTTATTCATCATCTATTCAATATTTAAATTAACCAAGAATTGGCATTCAATTCTAACAATTAAGTGCTAATCATATTAACAAGTAATCAGTCATGCAAAAACAAGCATTACACTTATGCATCATATTTTTGCCATAATTGGATATCAACTTTAACAAGTTTTAAAAGCAACCAAAAAGTATCCAACACAATTTTGAGGCCTTGCACAACATTTTTGCAACCAATGTGTGTGTTTCAAAACACATTTGGTCACTAAACGAAACCAAAGAAAAAGCTCAAAATCCATCCTAAACCAAACTAGAGACTACTAGCTGAGGCATGCTCACTGCTGGGCAATGGCTCTCGGCCACTACCTTGCATTGGGCTGCCACAAGCTGATAGCACCCCTGTTTCAAGGTTCATGGCAAAATCAAGCCATTTTTGGCTCAACTTTTGTGAACCAAGAATTTTAGAACAACTTCTAAACATCAAAACACACAAAATAGGTGAAATTTTCAGATTAAAACACCTTTTAATACTAAAATATCAAATTCCCAAAGATGCTTGATAAACAAGTTTAAGTAAGAATCATATTCTTCAAAAATTCCCAATTACATCAAATCTTATTGGACCCAAAAATGACCAAAATAACTTAAGGTGATTCACAAAAAGCTATATCAAAATATAACATTCATCAATGCCAAATAAAAATTTAACATCATAAAATTGAATCAAAATATGCCCATCATATGATTTAACAATTAAAGCACACAATAGCATGGTTCAATCCATCAATCAAAGAGCCACAAGCAAGATCATCCATGCACTCCAACTAATCATACGGATTGATTACATGGTGATTTTGATCAGTTCTTCATAAGAACCAATCACTCAAGCCAAGCAAAACCCAAATCCATGCATGAATATGGCTCCGATACCACTTGAAGATTTGTGTGGCATAAGAATCCAAATATTTTCAAAAACTCTTAATAAAATAGCCCACACAACATCACAAGGATCTAGAAATGTATAGGATTCAAATTTAAAATGGGAAAATACCTGGGTGAAAGAAGGAAATTCGAAGAGCTACGAAACTCTCTTCAACCGTCAAACAGGCTCTTCACCAGCGCAACAAAATCACCACCCATTTTCCCTTAGATGGACTCCTCCATTTTGGCTGAAATTTTTACTATAAATCCTAATCTATTTGAAGATTCTGAAGTCCAAATATCAGGTCAATAAGAACACCAGAGGTGCTCCCAGAAGAAGCAAAAACCAGCTGCCAGAAATAGCTCCAGTCAAGAGCAAAAAGCAACCAAACTAGATTGTCTCTAATGCAAACATCCACACACAAAATCAATGGCCTATTCTATATATAAAGTCTGGAAAATATTTATAGAATGAGTGGAGGAAGGCTGGGAATATTGTGGTGGAAGGAGGAGGGAAAAGGAGAGAGTGATGGGAGGCTAACAACTTAAATTCCCACTACACAATATTGTTGGGAGAAAATCACACAAAATGTGCACACCTTACACCCCTATGGACAGCCACTCTACCATATCTATATATAGGAGTGGTCACACACCTCCCACAAGAAGGTGATACCAAGTGTCCCCTACTTAGGTTGCCACTAACTTTGTGATTAGTAAATTTAATTGAAGCACAAATTTTATCTAATGAAATGTCTTGTAATTAAATTCTAATTCTTATTAAATGAACTCTTCATTTAATGATTCTCCCAAAAATTATCTCTCCAAATTAATTAAATTAAACACTTTAATTTAATTAATAATCGTTTGACTTAGCTCTTAAGTCAAAGTGCTTAACAATTTAAGCTAGTCAAAATTAACTCAACCCTTAAATTAATTTTGACCAATTGATAGTCATGTTACATCAATTAATTAATCTTTAATTAATTGATCTTAATTTAACTCTTAAATTAATTTGACCAATTTAACAATTAAATTGATCAAGCCAAAATGACTATAATTTTACCTCTTCCAAAAATCGGTCTTGAATTTTCTAACTCTTAAAAAATTCTCCTTCCTTCAATAGACCATGTCATTGGCTTTTATACATGACCCATTAGGTTCTACCATTCATTGGACATGGTCTCACAACTCCTTATGACTTTTGTAATACCAAATATTCACTTTAGTTTGAACTTCTTTAAACTAAGCAACTCAATTCAATTAATCTCATTAATTGAAGAGTACCCAATCTCCATAGTCAATGTCCAACCTCAAGCCCATAAAGCCCAACTAATTGGCCAAAATGAATGCTCTTGAAGAACCATTCTAGCATTATGTGTACCATGCAAAAATCTTTTCATCCCCTATCTCCCAAAAGAGGCCTATGGTAAGATAATTATCGGCTCCTCAATAACCTTAATACTATGTTTCTATTCTTAATTTTTGATTTCATGTGTGACCTTATCTTTGGAAATACCTTTCCAAATTGTCACATCACCTTGCATAAGGATTTTTTGAAATCAATCATTATAGAACACATAGAAAATGCACTCACCCTTCACAAAGATGAGGAGTCAGATTCCATCTTGCATCTCACAAACCTCCATACCTAGCTCATATCCAATCTAAACCCAAAAGACCTAGTGGTCAAGAAAGAGTCAGAGTATAAGGATCGAACACAAGGTTACTATGGACCCTCAGGTCAAAGGACTAATAATATACACTAGCATAAATAAGAGAACTAGCCACTTCCGACTTGCCACTATAGCTATCTAGTGGATTCTCTAATGGGTCTTCAGTACCTTATTCTCTAACAAACACCTACTAACATGCATCCATATCTCATATAGTTGCTCATGGAATGAAGCAATCTTCAACCCTTAGATTTATGCATCGTTAGTGTAAGTCTATCTGGATCTTAGATGCCCTATCTCATAAGATCCTATGACTTAGAAGATTTAAGATCACAATCGTGTGAAACTTATTCAATGATCACCACTCAGTATGTGACTAAGTTCTATAGTTTTGTGTGATATAAGGACTTCATCCAAATGCAAGTGAAGTAAATAAAAAGCATAAGATGAAGATAGCTATATAATGAATATCATCCAATAAAATTTATCTTACAACGAAATAGTTTATGAGGCTAATCTAATTGGCTTATGGGGTACTATTCCTACAGTTTCCAAAATCACAATTTATTTACCTCAGTAGTCGTCTAGGCCATGATGTCTTGTTTGAACTCTTCCAACTCACAGCTCTGCCATAGATACAATAATATAAATCTAAAATGAATTTTAGGTAAACTACATCGGATTGAAAAATAGAATCCAAAAATCCCTCAAGTTTAAATTCTCCATTTTCATATACAAAAAATAAATACTTCATCCTTCTCAAGTACTATAAGGTTGCTTTAATGACCTTTCAGTGACATTCACCATGGTCGGATTGGAAACGACTTGTAACACTTAGAGCTTGGGCCACATCCGACATTATACATTGAACGACATACGTTATGTTTTCTATGGTAGATGAATAAGGTATATGGGACATTTTATGTCTCTCATTATTAATCTTAAGGGCCACAGATGTAGAGAGATAAAAGACTATCTCCTATAGAGAGAAATCTCTTCTTGTATTATTTTAAACTAAACCTCTTTAATATATTGTCAATGTCCTGTGTTTGGGAAAGCCACAACATCCTCCTTAATCTATCTCCATAGATACGTATTCCCAGTGAAGTCACATATAGTACTAGAATCCAAATCATAAGGCATAAATGCTAAAATAACTAGGCTAAAAATGAGACCAAGGATCTAAACATGTCTTAGATTCAAGTTTGGTATGAGGATTACCTTGATTGGCTCAAATCCAAGGAAACTAGGAAAAGACTTTCAACTCTCTAAAACTATCTCCCCAGCAGCACATCAGCTTTAGAGTAACTTTTGCCCAACCAAATGATTTTTCCTCCAACTAAAAATTCTACTCAAACTCACCAACAACTTGATGGATCTACAGTTCAAATTTTAGTTCGATCAGAAACTAGAAAGTGCCTCTAAAACTACCTCCAAGTTGCTGCCAAAAATTGGATCCCCAAAAGGTAAGCAATCTAAATGTCTTACCTTTAGTGATAAGATCCACACACTGATGAACTATCTAATTCTCCTCAATATTAGCTGGAAAATTATAAGGACAGAAGCAAGGATGAAGGCATGATTTGAAGGTAGGAGATGAAAAAAAGTAAAGCTTCAACATATGAGACAACACTCGAGAATCAGAGAAAAATGAGATAATCTAACTCTTAGATCTAATAGCTTGCTTTTCACATTTTGTGGCCACCTCTCTCACTATCTATATATAGAGTGAAGAAGGTGTGATGCCAAGCTGGCATCACACCTTCATCAAGGGGTAGCACCAACTAGCACATGTAAGTCGGCATGTGAATTTGAATTTTGTGTGCACTTGAATTTCACTTGGAATCTTCATTTCACCTCATGAAATATTATTCAAATAAATTATAATGCCACACCAAATGAACTCTTCATTTGAATTTTCCCACCAAAATGAATTCTTCACTTTAATTAAATTAAACTCTTTAATTTAATTTATTACCTTTGACCTAAGTCAATTAGCTTAACTCTTTAAGCTAGTAATTATTGACTTAACTCGTTAATTAATTGGTCTAACTTAAATCCTTAAATTAATTGGATCAATTTAACAATTAAATTTTCCCAACCAAAATGACCACAAATTGTGTCAACCATAAAACTCCAAAAATCAGTCAAGAGAGAATACTTATAACTCTTAGAAAATTTCCCTTGATCAAGTACAATATGCAATTGGCTTTTGCATGTGACCTATTAGGTTCTACCATTCATTGAATATAGGCTCACAACTCTTTGTGACTTATAGAATATCAAATATTCATATTAGTTTAAATTCCTTTAAACTAACCGACTCAATCTAATTAATCTCCAATAATTGAAGAGTATTCAATCTTCATGGTCAATGTCCAACACAAGTCCAAAGAGCCCAAAAAATTGGCCAAAATGAATGCTTTTGGAGAATCATTCTAGCTCTATATGTACCATGCAAATACGATCGTTCTGTCTCTTATCTCCTGAAAAAGACTCGAGGCAAAATATTTATCGGCTCTCTAATAGCCTCAATACTATATCTCTATTCCAACGCTCGATTCCTTTTTATGACCTTATCTTTGAGAACACCCTTTCCAAATTATCATACTACCTTTCACAAAGATTTCTAAGAATCGATCATTATTGAATATATAGGAGATATGCTCGCTCTTCACAACAACGAGGAGTTGGATCCTAACTTAGATCTTACAAACCTTAATGTCTAAATAGCTCATACCCAATCTCCACCTAATTGACTTGCTACAAGGCCAAGGAAAAGTCAATGTATGAAGATCTGAACACAATATTTTCATAGATCCTCATTTCAAAGGACTAATTACATGCACTAGCGTAAGTAAGAGAACTTGCCACTATAGCTACTGGTGGATTCTTTGGGTGGGTCATCAGTACTTTGTTCTCTAACAAACGCCTACTAACATGCACCTATATCTCATATGGCCTTGATCATGGAAGGAAGCAAGATCTAACTCTTAGATTTATGCATCATTAGTGCAAGTCTATCCTAATCTTAAATGTCATGTCCCATAAGATTCTATGATTTGGAAGATTTAAGATCACGACTGTATAAGACTTATTCCATGGTCATCGCCAAGTATACACACAAAATCCCAAAGTCTTGTGAGATCTAAGGCTTCAACCAAATGCTAGTGAAGTAAAATAAGCATAAGATAAAGATGACCATTTAAAGAAATCATTCAATTAAGATTGTATCATAAGTGAAATAATTTACATACTAATCTAATTAGCTCATGGGTACTATTCCAACAAAACTCCTAGTTACCCTAAAATCAATTCCCTATAGTCTTAAAACCCATCTTCTCAAGATTTCCTTCGAAGACCTTTTGCAATAGGGGTTTAGTCAATAGATTTGCTATATTCTCTTTTAAGGTAACTCTTTCTATTCAAACATTGCATCTATTAATGATCTCTCGAATCAAATGATATCACCTCAAAATGTGCTTAGATCGCTAATGAGATCTTAGCTATTGAACTTGTGCTACCATCCTATTATTTTCACAAAAGACAACTATTGGCCCAGTAATGCTAGGCACTACATCCAAACACCTTCATTTGCAACTTCTGAATCAACTATAGTGTCTTGTTTAGAACTCTTCCAACTTACTGCACCACCATTCAGGCAAAATATAAATTTAGAAGTGGATTTTAGGTCATTAATGTTGAATTGGAAACTAGAATCTAAAAACCCCACAAGTTTTAATTCTCCACTACCGTATACCAAAAATAAGTCCTTAGTCCTTCTCAAGTACTTAAAAAATATTTTAACGGCCATCCAGTAACGTTTATTGAGATTGGATTGGAAACAGCTCATAACACTCAGAGTGTGTGTCACATTCAGTCTTGTACAATGAACGACATACATTATGCTCCATACGATGGACACATAAGGCATATAGGGCATTCTTTATCTCTTGTCATCAGTTTTAGAGGCCATAGACTTAGAGAGACAATTGCCACATCCTTAGGGAGGAATCCTCTATTGGATTCTTGTATACTAACCATCTTTAGTATCATGTTAATGTATGACATTTGGAAAAACCCTAGCGTCCTTCTCAAGCTATTTTTATTAATATATATTCCCAATGCATAAGATGCTTTCCACAAATCCTTCATGGAGAATTGAATAGATAACCATGCTTTAGTACACTCTAACATTTAGATATCATTCCCCATGAGAAGAATATCATCAACATAAAGCACTATAAGTTGTACACTACTCCCACTAGCCTTTTTCTACATACATGGTTCATATGCATTTTTGACAAAGCTAAATAATTGGACTATCTTATCAAAACATATGTTCTAACTTTGAGATGCCTATTTGAGTCTATAAAGGGATCTCTGGAGTTTGCAAAACTTTTGCTCACACCCTTTGAATGTAAAACCTTGTAGTTACACTATATATATTTCTTCTTCAATGTTTCCATTGAGGAAAGAAATTTTCAAAATCATTTGTCATATCTCATATTCATAATATATAGCTATGACAAGCTAAATTCGAATGGACTTAAGTATTGTAAGTGGTGCAAAGGTTTCCTCGAAATTGATATCAAGTCTTTGAGTGTAACCTTTTGTCATAAGTTGCGTCTTAAGGTCATCACCTCTCTATCGACTCTAACTATCACTTATAGACCCATTTGCAACTAAAGAGAACTATTCCCTCTAGTAGATCTACCAAAGTTCATGCTTTCTTAGAGTACATGGAGTCTCTTTTGGATTTCATGGTGTCAAGCCAACATCTCAAGTCTATATCCAATATAACTTCCTCATAGGTCTTCAGAACGCTATCTGATTGGCTTGTTTCATGAAGGAATCCAAACATTCCAAGTTGCTCTTGATTTTGCCCTACCTTTTAGAGGTTGTGTGTAAGGCTATTTTAGCTCACTTATTTCCACCGCTTGTGGAATTTGTTAATCATCTTAAACCTCATCACGCTTAACAACAACTCTATTTTCATCCAATAGAAATTTCTCTTCCAAAAAGTGGGCCTTGAAACATTCATTTTTTTTTCAGGGAATAGTAGAACTAATAACCCAAATACTCTTTTGGGTATCCCACAAACTTGCACACTTGTCTCTCACTAACCGCTTGACATAAATGGAAGAAACTTGAACCTTAAGATAGTAGTAAGCAAGTGATTTGCCAAACTACATCTCATGTGGTATTTTTGGCATTGATTTTAGGCTGGAATAGTACCCTGCAAGCCAATGAGATTAGCCTTGTAAAAGTTATTTTCATGTAAAAACAATCTTAATTGAATGATATTCTTTATATGGCCATCCTCATCTTATACTTTATTACACTTCACGCATATTTGAATAAAGCCCTCAAATCACTTAAGACCACAAAACTTGGTTCGGTGACAATAGAATAAGTTTCACATGGTCGTGATCTCTATTCTTTCAAGTCATAGGATCTTATGAGACGGGACATCTAAAATTCAGATAGACTTGCACTAATAATACATAAATCCAAGATTTGGATATTGTTCCATTCTATGAACAAATGTATGAGATATGGGTGCATGTTAGTAGATGCTTATTAAAAAATAAAACACTGAAGGCCCACAGGAGAATCCACTAGATAGCCACAGTGGCAAGTTGATAATGGCTAATTCTTCCACTTATGCTAATGCACATTATTAGTCCTTTAACATGAGGATCCATGGGAACCTTTTGTCTAATCTTCATGCTTTGACTCTTTTTTGACCACCTAGTGGGTCTTTCAGGTTACGATTGGGTATGAGCTACATGGAATGAAGGTTTGTGAGATTCAAGAATAAATCCAACTCCTTGCTACTGTTAAGGATGAGTACATCTCCTATGTATTCCATAATGATCAATTCCTTGAAATCCTTGTACAATGTAGTGTGATAATTTGAAAAAGAAGTTTTCCAGATATGAGGTCACACAAAAGGATCGAACATTGAGAATAGAGACATAGTATCAAAGTTATTAGAGAGCTGACAAATATATTTCCCTAAGCCTCTTTCAGGAGATAGGAGATGTAAGGATTGTATTTGCATAGTATGTATAGACTTATGATGGTTCTCTAGAATATTTATTTTGGCCAATTAGCTGGGCACCATGGGCTTGAGGTTGGACATCGACATTGAAGATTGGGTACTCTTAAATTAATGAGGTTAATTAAATTGAGTTGATTACTTTAAAAAGAGTTTTAAAATAAGATGAATATAAGATATTCAAAAGTCACAAGAAGTTGTGAGCCCATGTCCAATGAATGATAGAAGCTATTAGGTCACACACAAAATCTAATTAGCTTCCTAATTGATGCAGAAAAGTTTGCTAATTGTTAGAAAAGCTAACTCCTAGTGGACCAATTTTATGGTACCAATGTTCAAGGTCATTTTTAGCTTGATTAATTTAAGTGTTAGATTAATCAAATAATTTAAGGACTTAAATTAGACCAATAATTAAAGAGTTAATTATTTGGTGCCAGCATAACATAAATTGGTCAAGTTAAGCTTAAAAGCTAAGCTAGTTTGACTTAAGCGTTAAGTCAAAAGTTAATTAATTAAATTAACGAGTTTAATTTAATTAATGGGAATAATGAATTTTGGATGGAACATCCCAAATAAAGAGTTCATTTGAATTAGCATCTTAATTAATTTGGAATTAAATTTTAAATGTAATTAAAATACACATGAAATTTAAATGAGATTTGAATTTAATTTCCACCGTAGCACCCTACTTGGCTGCATTTCCTCATGGAAGGTGTGACGCAACCTTGGCATCACACCATTCAGTATGTATATGTAGATATATATATATATATAGAGAGAGAGAGAGACAAAGGATTGTCTATCATCACAAGTGGTGTCAATAACTAGATTCTTTGCAATTCTCTCCTAAATCTCTTGCAAATATTGCATTCATGTGTTGAAAGCTTTGCTCTCTTATTCTTCTTCGCTGCCTAAAATTAGCCTCCATGATAGTAAATCTCCTTTATTATTCCAGCTTATATAATAGAGATTTTGGAAGATTTAATTTGTGTGTGGATTATAGCAATAGAGGTAAACAAGAGAGTTTGCCTGATTTGGAGATCCACTTGCACATAGTCCAATATGGCGAATTTCTCCAGGGAGTTCCAGAAAGATTTTTTATCCAATGTTTTTCAAGTGAATTCTTCAAGGTGTTTGTAAGATTCTATAATTTTATAGTAATTTTTTGATGAGTTTTGGTAGGTTTGTTTTTGCACTCTTTCAGTCGTGCCAATAGCAAATAGTTCCAAGAATTGTGAAGAGTTCATAAGTCTCTCCTTGGATTTTGCTTTTCAAGGTAGTGCTCTCACAAAATTTGAATCCCTAGCATGATTTGATCCTTGGTATGCCTATAAACACTAGTTAATTTCATGCTTTTGGAGTTTTGATAATTAGATCCTTATGCCTTACTTGCTTTCATTTTGAAGGTACTGCATTTAATAGCTTCGCCATTATATGTAAGGCATATCCCCAAAAGGATATTGGCACATCAAAAAAGCTCATCATGGATTATACCATGTCCAATAGGGTACAGTCTCTCCTCTTGGCTACTCCATTATGTTAAGGTGTTCTGGGTGGAATCCATTAAGAGAGAATCCCATCCTCTTTTAGTTAATTCAAAATTTTGGTAGTTAAGTATTCTCCCCCTCAATATGATCAAAGTGCTTTAATACTAAGTCCCTTTTACTTTTCTACTTCATTCATATACTCTTTGAAACTTTCAAAGACTTTGGACTTGTACTTCATAAGATACACATGTTCGCACCAACTATAATCATTAGTGAAAGTGATGAAGTAAGAATAGCCTCCTCTCACACTAACTTTTAGTGGGCCACAAACATCCATATGGATCAAATCTAAAGGATTTGTGGTGCACTTCATTTGTCCTACAAAAGGAGCCTTGGTCATTTTTCCCTACAAACAAAATTCACAAGTAAGAAAGTCCTCAATGACACTAACATTTAGTGTTTTGAGAGTTTCTAATCTATTCATTCTATTTTTAGAGATATGCCCAAGTCATACATGCCATAGGATGGCATCTTCTTGGTTATATAATATTTTGTTGCTTGATTGAATGTGCATCAATGAATATAGAGAATCAAGTACATATAATTCATTATTCAATGTACCTTATGCAATTAAAGAATCATTCTTTAATGCTTTCAACATCCCATTCGATATAGAAAAATCATATCCTATATTATCAAGAATGGGAATAGAAATAATGTTCTTCACATGATAGGGTACATAAGAACAAGGATTTAATACAATGCAAGTATTCCCTAAGTCTAACTTGATAATGCCTTTGACCATGGCGGAAACTTTTGCTTGGATATATTAAAGTTCATAATGAACAGGTAGAATGATGAGAGCAATAACTGTAGGATCAAATCTACATATAGGTCATTGTCCATGATCATACCAAGTTGTCCAAGCTTCTCGATGAGTCCAATCATCTTGAGCCCATGATAATCGATGTTAAAATCCTCAACCATTCATGACCTAAAAAGCTCTCTAGATGATGCAAACCTTTCATGTCTAGTTTGGACACCATACAACTCTTACAGGTATCTGTAGATCTCACCTGCATGCTTCATAAGCTTATGAGTCTTTTGGAGCTTATTGGTTATGAATGCCATCATGAGGTATTTTACTTGTAGCTCATCATCTACAAACATAGTGAATAATTTATGGGCCTCATTGGTGGCGTCATCACCAAAGGTGCCCAGTGGACTTTAATCAAGGACATAGGTCCTCTTTTCAGAGTTTAGAACTATCATGAGGTTTCGCAATCAATCATGGAAATGAGGCCCTATGAGTTTATTAGTATCTAAAATAGTTGCAAACGGATTCTTAGCCCTTTTTTTTTTTGTTTTTTTAGAAGATTTTGAAAATCTACAAGAGGTAAAAAAAGAGTATAAGCATATGATTAAATATTAATGTTTAAAACACATTCATGGTCTTTCAAGCATATTTTCTTCCACTATTTCATCAAATCCTTCACACAACTCTTGATGCATTTTGCCTCACTTTTCATGAAGACTCACATAACCATGTGCCATCCACATTACTAGGTGTTAAGTTGAACCTACCAATCAAATTTTGATTCGAGACTACTATATGTCATCCCACACTTTAAGTGCCAATGCATGGGAAGCTTCAAATCAATAGTTCATCATGTGCTATGTATATGATCATAGCTTTCCACCTAAATGTGACCCCTCCTTTTGAGTGCCATCACATAAAGATCGTAGCATTGCCATACCATATACTATTGGTAGAAGGCCTAGATTAATTAAAACTACTTCAAATTTGTATCCATTTCAACTTAATTTTTGAAAGCACTTAGGCATTCTAAGTTGAGGGTTTTTCTTACCAACAACAATCTCATCATTTTTATCTTCTTATTTAGATTTTTTATATCTTAACCATGAATCTTATACATCAATAGGATATGAAAAGCATAAATAAGTAAATGCGCCTAACATGCTCTTAAAATTAGATGACCATAAGCCTTTAACCAAGTGATACACTTAGAGACATAGGTGCACCACTTAGTTGATTTTAAATGGGTTGATTAAACCTAGCTATTACATGAGTGTATCCCCATACATTCATGGGTCTTCAAGCCTCCATTGGTCTTCTTTGCTCCTTGCAACTTTTACAAAAGAAAAAAATCCTTACACATAGTGATTCTTCTCACGTAACATTTACAAAGTAGGATAAAGAGGCATGTAAGCCCCATTAAATACAATCCATTTCAACAACTTGAAACAAATAAAATCAATATTAAGGGCTCATGATCATCCCCATTCATTCAACACTTAAATGAACAATAAACAAAACTATAATTGGCATTCAATTTTAACAATTAAATGCTTATCCCATAAACAATTAATTAGCCAAGCAAGATCAAGCATAACAATTATGCATCATTATTGAAGATTAACTTTAACAAGTTTTCAAAACGAACCAAAATTTCAAGCATAATTTTGAGAACTCGCACAACACTTATATAATCAATATATATGAATTAATACAATTTTAGTTACTTAAGTAGCCAAAACCCAAAACTAAACTCGTGCCCAATAAAACTAGGCTGGTACCCACATAGGCTTAGCACACTGCCATGCAGTAGGCACACCCTTAAGGCGCTTGCTGCTTGACCAGTGCCCAACTAAGCAAGGCAACTTGCTCTTTTTTTCATGTTGGCACAAACTCGTGTTAATTTGCTCAACTTTTGTGTACCAAAAAATTTAGGACACCTCTCAAACATTAAAACACACATTATAGATGAAATTTCAAATTCAAAACTCCTTTTAAAAATGGAATTTCAAGTACTTAATCATGCTTCTAGAAACAAGTTTAAGTAAGAATCACATTCTTCAAAATCTACAATAAACTCCAATCATACTAGATCCAAAAATGAGCAAAACACTTTAAGGCCATTAATAATATGTTATATCAACATATAAAAAAAACTAATGCCAAATAAACATTCAACATTAGTAACTATGAATAAAAATAAACTATTTATATCAATCAACACTTAAAACACACGTTAGCCTATTTTCAATTCATCAAGCAATGAGCCACATACAAGATCAACAAAACACTCCAATCTATTGGTTAGATCAAGTGTTTGGTGATATTGATTAATTCATCATATGAATCAGTCAATCAATCAATCAAAAATCCAAATCAAAGCATGAATTAGGCTCCGATACCACTTGAAGCCATTTATAGCACTAGAATCCAGTTATTAAAGCATAAAAAAACAAAAATAGCAAAATTACACAGGAGATCAAGCATGTAAACATGCCTTAGAATCAAATTCGCATAAGGATAACCTTGATATGCACAAATCCAAGGAAACTACGAAGAAGCTTTCAACTCTTTAAAACTATCTCCTCAGTAGCACAACAACTTCAGAGCAACTTTTGCCCAACCAAATGATTTTTCCTTCAACTAAAAATTCCACTTGAACTCACAAATAACTTGATGGATCTATAGTTTAAATTTCAGCTTGATTAGAAACCTGAGAGTGCCTCAAAAACTACCTCCAATTCACTGCCAGAAGTTAGATGTCCAAAAGGCTAGCAATCCAATTGCCTTACCTCTAATGATAAGATCCACGCATCAGTACACTATCCAATTTTCCTAAATATTAGCTGAAGAATAATGAGGATAAAAGAAAGGATGAAGGCTTGATTAAGAGATAGGAGATGAAGAAAAGTGACACTTCAACATATGAGCCAGCACTTGGGAACTTGAGTGAAAGGAGAAAATCTAACTCTCAAATCTAAATGCTTGCATTTCATACCTTGTGGCCACCCTTCACTATATCTATATATTGAGTGAGGATGGTGTAATGCTAAGGTGGCATCACACTATATTCAAGGAGTGGCACCAACTAGCATATGTAAGTTGGCATATGAATTTGAATTTTGTGTGCACTTGAATTTCAATTGAAATCTTCATTTCATCTCATGAAATGTTATTCAAATAAATTCTAATGCCACACCAAATGAGATCTTCATTTAAATTTTTCCTCCAAAATGAATTATTCCCTTTAATTAAATTAAACTCTTTAATTTAACTAATTACCTTTGGCTGAACTCTTAAGCCAATTACCTTAACTCTTTAAACTAGTAATTGTTAACTCCTTAAATTAACTTGGCCAATTGATAGTCATATAACACCAAATAATTAACTCCTTAATTAATTGGTCTAATTTAACTCCTTAAATTAATTGGATCAATTTAATAATTAAATTATCCTAGCCAAAATGGCCACAAATTGCATCAACCATAAACCTCCAAAAATCGATCATGAGGGAATACTTCTAATGCTTAGAAAGTTTCACTTAATCAAGTATGATATGCAATTGGCTTTTGCTTGTGACCCAATAGGTTCTACCATTCATTGGACATAAGCTCACAACTCTTTGTGAGTTGTAGAATATCAAATATTCACATTAGTTTAAACTTCTTTAAACTAATCAACTTAATTTAATTAATCTCCAATAATTGAAGAGTACCTAATCTCCATGATTAATGTCCAACCTAAAGCCCATGGAGCCTAACTAATTAGCCAAAATAAATGATTTTGGAGAATCATTCGAGCTCTACACGTACCATGCAAATATAGTCCTTCTATCTCCTATCTCCTAAAAGAAGCCTAAGGCAACATATTTGTCGATTTTGTAATAGCCTCAATACTATATCTCCATTCTAATACTCAATTCTTCTTTATGACCTCATCTTTGGAAAACACCTTTTTTGAATTATCATACTACCTTGCATAGGGATTTATTAGATTCAATCATTATAGAATACACAGAAGATATACTTGCCCTTTACAATGATGAGGAGTCTGATCGCATCTTGGATCTCGCAACCCTCCTTGTTTAAGTAGCTCATTCCCAATCTCCATCCGAACGACCCATTACCAGGCCAAGAAAGTGACAATGTATGAGGATCTAAACACAAGGATATTATGTATTGTCAAGTCAAAAGACTAATTATATACACTAGCATAAGTAAGAGAACTTGCCACTATAACTATCTAGTAGATTCTCTAGGTTGGTCATCAATGCCTTGTTCTCTAACAAATACCTACTAACATACACTCGTATCTCATATGGCCTTGCTCATGGAATGGAGTAATATCCAAATATTGAATTTATTAATCATTAGTGCAAGTCTATCCTGATCTTAAATGCCTTATTCTATAAGATCCTATAACTTAGAAGATTTAAGATCATAACCCTATAAGACTTATTCTATGTTCATCACCAAGTGTACTGACCAAGTCCTAGAGTCTTATGAGATCTAAAGGCTTCAACCAAATGCTAGTGAAGTAAAATAAACATAAGATAAAGAAGGCCATTTAAAGAATATCATTCAATCAAGATTGTATCATAAGTGAAATAGTTTATATGTTAATCTATTTGGCTCGTAGGATACTATTCCAACACCTAGTATGTAGCATGCTTTTCCCAAATTCTTTATAGAGAATTGAGTAGATAACCATGCTTTAGTATACTTTAACATTGCTCTCTTATTTTCAATAACAAAAATGTCATCGACATAAAGTACAATAAATTATATAATACTTCCACTAGCCTTTTTATACGCACAAGGTTTATACCCATTTTTGATAAAACAAAATGATTTAATTATCTTATCAAAATGTATGTTCCAACTTTAGGACACCTGTTTGAGTCCATAAATGGATTTCTCAAGTTTGCAAACCTTTTGCTCACTTCCTTTAGAAGTGTGACTTTGTGGTTGCTCCACATAAAAATTTTTTCAATGTTTTCATTAAGGAAAGCAGCTTTCACATCTATTTTCCATATCTCATAGTCATAATATGTGGCTATGGCAAGTAAAATTCGAATAGACTTAACATTACGAGCGGTGAAAAGGTTTCCTCAAAATCAATACTAAGTCTTTGAGTGTAAGCTTTTGCCACTATTTGCACCTTAAAGGTCATTATCATTTCATCAACTTCTAGCTTTTACTCATAGATTCACTTGCAACCAATGATTACTATACCATCCGGTGGATCTACCAAAGTCCATACTTTGTTGGAGTATATAGACTCTTTTTTGAATTTTGGGGCATCAAGTCAATGTCCCGAATCTATGTCCAATGTAACTTTGTCATAGGTCTTCAGATCAATATCCGATTAGCTTATCTCATGAAAAACATTTGAACCTTTTAGGTTGCTTTTTAATTTGGTCCGACCTTCTCAAAGATTATGTGTGAGGCTCTTGATGCTAATTTATTTCAACTGCTTATTAGATTTGACGATCATCTTGAACTTCATCAAATTCAATAATAATGCTATTTATACCCATAGTAATTCCTTTTCAAAAAAAATTGGCGTTCCTTGAAACAAACACCTTTTGTTCTGAGGGATCATCAAAGTAATAACCCAAAGACTCTCTTAGGTGCCCCACAAACTTGCATAAGATGGATCTACTATCCAACTTGTCTCCCACTAACCGCTTGACATAAGCAGGAGACCCCCCAAACTCTTCAAAAAAAGTAGAAAGGTGCTTTGCTATTCCACATCTCATGAGATGTCTTTAGCACTGACTTAAAGGTTACTACAATTAGTAGCCTCACCCCCATTTCTAAAATATATCTCCGAAAGGATATAGGCACATCAAAAAAGCTCATCATGGAATGTATTATGTCTAATAAAGTATAGTTTCTTCTCTTAGCTACTCCATTGTGTTAGGTTGTGCCAAGTAGAGTCCATTGGAGAGAGTCTCATTCTCCTTTTGATAATCCAAGAATTTAGTACTTAAGTATTATCCCCCTTAATTCGATCAAAGAGCTATAATGCTTAGTTTTTTTACTTTTCTATTTCCTTCCTATACTCTTTAAACTTTTCAAAAGCTTCGGACTTGTACTTCATAAGATAAATGTGTATGAACTGAGTATGATCATTGGTGACGGTGATGAAGTAAGAATAGCCTCCTCTCGCACTAACTCTTTGTGGGCCACAAATATCCATATGAATCAAATCCAAAATACTTGTCATTTACTTCGATTGCCCTACAAAATGAACCTTAGTCACTTTTTGCATCAAACCAAAATTCACAAATAGAAAGGATTTCAGTGCTATTAACATTTAGTGCTTTGAGAGCTTCAAGTGTTTTTATCCTATCTGTTAGAAATATATTCAACTCTTGCATGCCATAAGATGGCATCTTCTTGGTTTTCTAACTTTCTTTTACTTGATTAAATATACGTTAGTAATGATTAGGAATCCAAAAATGGATAATCCTTTGTTAAGTGTACCATAAGCAATTAAAGAACCCATTCTGTAATACCTTCAATCCTATTTAATATAAAAATATCAAATCCTTTGCTATCTAAAGTAGGAATTAAAATAATACTGTCAACAAGATATGGTACATAATAACAAGGTTTTAAAACAAAAATAGAGTTCCCGAAGTCTATTACATTATATACCTTTGGCATTAGTCACAACTCTTGCTCCCATGCCAAGGTTTAGGATCATATTTATTGGAATAGTACCCACAAGCCAATTAGATTAGCATAAAAACTATTTCACTTGTGATACAATCTTAATTGAATGATATTCTTTATACAGCCATTTTCTTATGCTCTTGATTACTTTACAAGCATTTGGTTGAAGCCCTTAGATCACATAAGACTATGGAACTTGGTCACGCACTGGGTGGTGATCGTGGAATAAGTCTTACACAGTCATGATCTTAAATCTCCCAAGTCAAAGAATCTTATAAGGCAAGGCATCTAAGATCTATACAAACTTAGACTAATGATATATATATCCAAGGGTTGGATGTTATCCATTCCATTAGCAATCCCATATGAGTTATGGATGCAAGTTAGTACGTGCTTATTGGGAAACAAGGTACTAAAGACTTACCTGAAGAATCCACCAAATAGCCATAGTAGTAAATCAGTAGTAGCAAGTTCTCCAACTTGCATTAGTGCATATAATTAGTCCTTAAATCTAAGTATCTATGGTAACCTTATGCTTAGGTCCTCATACTTTGACTATTCCTTGGCCACGTAGTAGGTTGTTCAGGTAGAGATTGGGTAGGAACTACTTAGACATGGAGATTTGTGAGATCCAAGATGGGATCAGACTCCTCATCATTGTGAAGGGTGAGTACTTCTTCTATGTATTCTATAATGATCGATTCCAATGATTTATTACCGAAGGCAGTATGATAATTTTGAAAAAGAGTTTTCCAAAGATGGGGTCATGAACTAGAATCAAACATTGGAAATAGAAACATAGTATCGAGGCTATTAAGGAACCAACAAATATCTTGTCTTAAGCTTCTTTCAGGAGATAGAAGATGAGAGGACTGTATTTATATGGTACGCATAGAGTTAGAATGGTCTCCAAAAGTATTTATTGAGGCCAACTAGTTAGGCTCTATAAGCTTGAAGTTGGACATCAACCGTGGATATTGGGTACTCTTCAATTAATAGAAATTAATTGAATTGAGTCGATTTGTTTAAAGAAATATAAACTAAAGTGAGATATTCCAAAGTCACAAAGTTGTTGGCCCTTGTCCAATAAATGGTAGAACGTAATGGGTCACACACAAAAGCCAATTGCATTTTCTACTAGATGAAGGAGAATTTTCTAAAAGTTATACAATTTCTCACTTGACTAATTTTGGAGGTTGGCAAAATTGAGGTTATTTTGGCTTGATCAATTTAATTGTTACATTAATCAAATAATTTAAAGAGTTAAATTAAACTACTCATTAATGAGTTCATTATTTGGTACAACAAGACCATTAATTGGTCAAGTTAGCTTACAAAGTTAAGTTAACCATGACAAACTTACAGAGTTAATCTGACTAACTTAATAGTTAAGTCAAAGGTTAATTAATTAAATCACCTTCCTCAAGGGTGGTGCTAACTAGGTTGCTTAGTTGGAAAATTTGAATTTCCCTCCAAAAAGGATTCTTCTCATTAATTAAATTAAACACTTTAATATAGATATAGAGGGAGAGAGAAGCGCCCACTTGCAACTTGTGAAGGCTAGAGTAGCGCTAGGATCCAATAATTAAAACTTCAAAAACTAAAATTAAGTAAGCTACTCAAGCTAACAAGGATCTAAACATGCTCACAATTTAGATTTAGGTAGAGAATTACGTTGGTTAGCTTAATTCTAAGGAGAAAATAAAGAATCCTTCTTCAATCTAGAATCTACCAAGCAGCAGTACAACAAAATCAATACAACTTTGGCACAAAGTGCAACTTTGCCTCTATCAAAATGATCCACACACCAAAGAAATTTCCAATCACTCCTCACAATTAGATGGCGATTAAGAGGAGGGATGAGAGGTAATGGCCAATTTTAGGGCTTCGAAGAGAAAAGAAAGTTGAACTTCAACACATGAGTGTTTACCTTGAAGAATGAAGGGAAAATGTGATAGAATCTATTTCTTCACTTGCATAATATGCATGATTGCCCAACTAGTGTCACACCCTCATCAATGGTGGGGGGACCAACAACTTGCTTGCAATATTTGCAAATTGGCAAATTCAAATCCAATATGAATTTTGTACGCATTTCAATTTCATTTGAAATCTAATTTCCAGCTAATTAAAATGTCACACCAAATGAATCTTTCAGTTGAATTTTCCTCCAAAAAGAATTTTTCTCACTAATTAAATTAAACTATTTAATTTAATTAATTAACCTTTGACTTAACACTTAAGCCAACAAGCTTAACTCTTTAAGCTTGATTTTGTTAACTTAACTCCGTAAACTAACTTGACCAATTGATGGTCACATGGCACCAAATAATGAACTCTTTAACTATTGGCCTAATTTATCTCTTAAATAATATGATCAATTTAACACTTAAATCAATCAAGCCAAGTGACACCTCAATTTTTGGTCTCCCAAAAATCAATCACCATGGAGTGAATTTTCTAACACATAGAAAGTTCCTCCAAGATTTAGGAAATACTATTGAATTTTGTGCGTAACTTGATAGGTTCTACCATTCATTGGACATGAACTCACAACTCCTTGTGACTTTTCAATATCATATATTCATTTTAGTTTAAACTCCTTTAAACTAAATTAACTCAATTTAATTAATCTTCATTAATTGAAGAGTGCCCAATCTCTATGGTCGATGTCCAACCTCAAGCCCATGGAGCCCAACTAATTAGCTGAAATAAATGCTTTTGGAGAACCATTATAAGTCTATACGTACCATGCAAACATAGTTTTTCCATCTCTTATCTCTTAAAAAAGGCATAAGGTAAGATATTTTCTGGCTCTCTAATAGCCTCGATACTATGTCCCTATTCCCAATGTTTGATTCCATTATATGATCTCAACTTTGGAAAACTCATTTTCCAAATTATCATACCACCTTGCACAAGAATTTCTTAGAATCAATCATTATAGATTACATTAGAGATATACTCACCCTTCACAAAGACGAGAAGTTAGATACGATCTTAGATCTCACAAACCTCCATGCCTAGTAGCTCATGCCCAATCTCTACCTGAGTGGCCTACTAAATGATCAAAGAAGAGTCATAGCAAAAGGACAAAACACAAGGTTACCATGGACCCTCAAGTCAGAGGACTAATTATATGCACTAGTGTAAGTGGGAAAACTTGCCATTGCTGACTTACCATTTCAGCTATCTAGTGGAAGCTCCAGGTAGGTCTTCAATGCCTTGTTCTCTAAAAAACACCAACTAACTTATATCCATATCTCATATGGTATTGCTCATGGAACAAAATAATATCCAACTCTTGGATTTATGCATCATTAATGCAAGTCTATTCGAATCTTAGATGTTCCCATCTCATAAGATCCTATGACTTGGAAGGTTTAAGATCATGATCGTGTAAAATTTATTCCATGATCAACTCCCAGTATGTGACCAAGTCCAATGGTCTAATGTGATTTAAAGGACTTATCCAAAGGCCAGTGAAGTAAGCATAAGATAAAGATGACCAAATAAAGATTATCATTCAATCAATATTATTTTATAAGGAAATAATTTCATAAGGACAATCTAATTGGCTTGTTAGGAAGAGAAACATAGTATTGAGGCTATTAGGGAGCCAGCAAATATGTTGCCTTAGGCCTATTTTGAGAGATATGAGTCGGAAGGACCATATTTGCATAGTACGCGCAGAGTTAGAATGGTTCTCCAAAAGCATTCATTTTAGCCAACTAGTTAGGCTTCATAGGCTTGGGGTTAGACATCAACCATGGAGATTGAGTATTTTTCAATTAAGAGACTTATTGAATTGAGTTGATGAGTTTAAAGGAGTTTAAACTAAAGTGAATATTTGATATTCCAAAGGCATAAGAGTTGTGAGTCCATATCTAATGAATGGTAAAACCTAAAGGATCACACACAAAAGCCAATTGCATTTCCTACTTGATGAAGGAGAATTTTCTAAGAGTTAGAAAATTCTTCACTTGACCAATTTTGGAGGTCGGCGAAACTGAGGTCATTTTGGCTTGATCAATTTAATTGTTAAATAGATCAAATAATTTAAGGAATTAAATTAGATCAATAATTAAGAAGTTAATTATTTGATGCCACATGACCATCAATTGGTCAAGTTAGCTTAAAGGGTTAAGTTAACTATGACAAGCTTAGAGAGTTAAGCTAATTAAATTAAGAGTTAAGTCAGATGTTAATTAATTAAATTAAAGTATTTAATTTAATTAATGAGAAAAATCCTTTTTGGAGGAAAAATTCAAATTTGCCAACTAAGCAAGCTAGTTAGAGCCACACTTTAAGGAAGGTTTGATGCCACCTTGGCATCACACCATCCTCACTCTATATATAGATATAGAGGGAGGGTGGGGTGGCCACTTGCAACTTGTGTGAAGAATTATATTCTTTCACATTTTTCCTTCATTTTTCGAAGTGTTGCTTCATATGTTGAAGTTCACTTCTCTTATTCTCCTACCTCCAATTCAAGCTGTCATCTCTACAATTCTCTTCACTATTCTCTAGCTAATTTGAGAAGAATAGGACCTAGCATTGGTGTGTGACATTAGAGGCAAGACAATTGGATTGCTAGCATTTGGAGATTCACAGTCATGGCAATAATTTTGGCAAATTTTTCAGGAGCTTCCCTTGGGGTTTTTTAGTTGGAATTCTTACAATAGCCTCATCAAAGAGTTGAGAACGTGATGGAAAATTTTCATAATTTTTGGAGGATTTTGGATTTGGAAAAAGTTGCATCCAAACCAAGCTTCGACTGTGAGATCCAGTTTCTGGTTGTAATTTTGCAGCTACCTTTGAAGATCTTGCCGAGTTTTGATTGAGCTTATTTTTTATATAAAGATGAATCAAGGAATCAATGATCTTTTGGTATAATTTTCACTCAAATTGAAGTTCATTTTCTTGGTCAAAAGTTTATCAGATTCCATTGTGGTGTTGGGAGATAAATTCAAGGAGTTGAGATCTTTTTCCACCTTCCTTTGATTTTCTAAAGATCAAGGTATTCTTCTAACCAAATCTAAATCAACAACATGTTTAAATCCTTGGTGATATGTGTAGCCTAGTTATTTTCAATTTTTAAAGCTTTGATTATTAGATCCTAGTGCTACGTTTGCCTTCAATATCCTCATTACTAAATTTTATTCTTCTTTTTATTCTTTATAACAAATTACAAAGATAGCGACAACATGCGATATCAAATATCCATGAGGAAAAATATATTCTTAAATGCACTTCAATAAAATAAATGCCCTTTTCAAGAGTTGCAAGGTATTCCTTGCAAAACTACTTCCAGTGCCCTTTCTCACCAAAGTAGAAACAAGTAATATCGATTATATCCTTTATAATCTTCTTAACTCCATTAGATGTCTTTAATGGTTGCTTTCCCATGATGGAAGAACTTTTCTTTCTTTTACCTCCCTTTCTAGCACCGCTAGGGCCTATAGCCTTGAAGGAGGAAACAAGCATCAAAGGTTTGCCCTTATTATGGTAGTCTTTTTCTAGATCAACACTCCGATCAATAAAGCTCGATAAAGATTTAAGGATCAAATCCTCATGGAGATCATTGTCCATTACTATGTCAAAGTTGAAGAGTTTCTCAACAAGCCTAATCATCTTTAAACTGTAGTCGATGACAAATGACCTCTCATCTATCCTAGCTTGAAAAATTGCCTTTGACAATATAAACATCTCATTCCTTTTTTGCTTTACAACTCTTATAAGCTTTAATAGAGGTATTATTTATGTGTCCTTAAAACTTTTTAAATTTGTAGATGCCATCATGAGACTATGGGATAAGACGATCCATAACCCAATTCGTGAACATTTCAATTTTCTCTTGATCTACTTAAATCTCAATGGAATTAGGAGCACCATGACATAGGACATATATCCATTTCTTGAAATTTAGAATGATTTTGAGGTTAAGTTAATCATGGAAGTTTGGCCCGGTTGGTTTATTGGTTTCTAAAATAACCTTGAGTGGAATTTTAACTATTCTTGAGATTTCACAAATCATCAAATGCGAGAAAGAGGATATAAGCATGTGATTGAACATTAATATTGAAAATATGTTTATGATCTTTCAAGCATATTTTTCTCCCACTATTTTATCAAATTCTTCACCCCTTAAAAGAATTCAGGAAATTATATTTCCTAATGAGAATCAACACCTGAAGGACTTGTAAGTGGACCACCATGATAGAATACCAACCACAAATAATTGAAAAGTAAGCAACTTTTGTAAATTGCATCCCACACAACTCTTGATATATTTTACCTCACTTTTTATGTAGACCCACGTGTCATGCACAATCTACATCACTAAGTGTTATGTTGGACCTACCAATCAAATATTGATTTGAGACAACTCCATGACATCCCTCGTGACCGAGTGTCAATGCATGGGAAACCTCAAATTAAAGGTACATCACATGCTAAATATAATATCACAGCTTTCCACCTAAGTGTGACCCCTGTAACCGAGTGCCATCACACAAAGATGGAAGCATCATCATGCCATATACTATTAGTAAAAGGCATGGATTAATTAAAACGCTTTTTTAATTTGTGTCCATTTTGACTTAATATTTTGGGAAGCACTTAAACTTTCTAAGTGGAATGATTTTCTTGCTTGCAAAGATCTCACCAATTTCATCTTTTTATTTAAGTTTTCTATATCCTAACCATACATTTCATACATCAATAGGATATGAAAAGTATATATAAATAAATGCACCTAGCATGCTCCTAGGGTGGGATGACCATGAGCTTTAACCAAGTAATGAACTTAGAGCCATAGGTGCACCACCTAGTTGATTTTAAATGGGTCAATTAAATCTAGCTATTATATGAGTGTATCCCCATATATTCATAGGTCTTCATGCCTCTAATGATCTTCTTTGCTCCTTTAAACATTTACATGAGAAAGAAATCCTCGCTCATAGTGATTCTACACTTATAACATTTACAAGATAGAAATTAAGAGGCATGCAAGCCCCAATTTAATACAACCCTTTTCAACAACTTGAAACAAACAAAATTAATATTAAAGACTTATGATCATTCCCATTCATTCATTATCCATTCAATACTTAAATGAACAATAAATAAATCAAGAATTGGTATTCAATTCCAACAATTAAAAGCTTATCTCATAAACAATTAATTGATCAAACAAAAGTAAGCATAACAATAATGCATCTCATTTTTGCACTAATTGAAGATTAACAAGATTTTAAAAGCATTCAAAAATGCCTAGCATTGCTTTGAACACTTGTACAACATTTGTGCATCCAAATAAGGATGAAATAATCAAGTTTGATAGGCCAAAATCACTAAAATAGCATAAAAATGGGTTCAAGAGCGACCTTGGGCAAACCACTACCCGACCGGCCAGCCGAGCATGCATAGGCCTGCCCAGCTACTACTAGGCAGGGTAGTAGCCTTGCCACAACTCACACTAATAAACTGTTTAAGTTCCTTTTTGTGTTTGTGCCACTACAAATCTTATGGACGCCTCCATAACATCATTTCATACAAATTTTGACAAATTTTTATATTATAAACACCTTTAAAAATTGGAAATTAAAGTGCTCAAACGTGCTTCAAAAATCAAGCAAAAGTAAGAATCAACATTCTCCAAAAATCTCCAATTCAATTGGATCCAAAAATGACCAAAACACACTAAGGCCAAATTTAATATGCTATATCAACATATAACATCAATGAAAGCTAAATCAATATTCAACATTAGCAACTGTGAATTAAAACATGCTAAATATATAAATTAACATTTGAAACACATATCAGCATATATTCAATTCATCAAGCAAAGGAGCCACAAGCATCATCATCCAAACACTCCAATACATAAATTGGAGCATTTATTTTGAGATCTAGATCAATTAATCACATGAATCAATCAATCAAAAATTCAAATTAAAGCATGAATTTAAGCTCTGATACCACTTGAGATAAGATCCTAACACCTTGATGAACCTGCCGTAAAAATTTCATCACAAAAAAAATCTGGGAAGGCATGGAAAAGGAACTCCAAAATTTCTACCCAAACAAAGGATCTTCAGAAGACAAGCAATCCAAATGTCTTGCCTCTAATGTGATGATCCACTCACCAATGGACAATCCAAATCTCTCCTAGATCAGATGGAAACTCAAGGAGAGATGAGAGAGTATGAAGGCCAAAAATTTGTGAGGGAGAGGTGAAGAAAATGTGAAGTCTCAACACATGAGAGAGTCACACAAAATTGGAGGAAAAAATGGAATCTAAAAATTAGATCACACTTTTTCTTGCTTGGCCCCTAAGTGGTCGGCCACTATATATATAGATATATAGAGGGTGTGAAGGTGTGATTCTAGTTGGCATCACACCTCCCATGAGGTGCCACCTAAGCAAGCAAGTTACATGTGTGAAATTCTTAATTTCACTTGCATTTGAATTTCATTTGGAATCTTCATTTCATCTCATGAAATGCCATCCAAATAAATTCAAATGCACACTAAATGAACTCTTTCAGTTTGAATTTCCCTCAAAATTAATTATTCACATTAATTAAATTAACCCCTTAATTTAATTAATTAACCTTGACTTAACTCTTTAAGTTAGAAGATATTAACTTAACTCCTTAAGTTAACTTGACCAATTGATAGTCATATGGCACCAATTAAATTAATTACTTAATTTTATTGGTATAATTTAACTTCTTAAATTATTTAGATCAGTTTAACAATTAAATTGATCAATCCAAAATGACAAAAACTTGAATCAACCATCTCTCTCCTTAAAATCGGTCAAGGTGGAAATTTCTAACTTTTAAAAAATTCCCTTCATCAAGTAGGATTTCTAATTGGATTTTGTATGTGACCCATTAGGTTCTACCATTCATTAGATAAGGGTCCATAACTCTTGTGATTTATAGAATATCATAATATTCATATTAGTCTAAACCCCTTTAAACTAATAACTCAATTCAATTAATCTCCATTAATTGAAAAGTACCCAATCTCCATGGTCGATGTCTAACCTGAAGCCCATGGAAACCAAATAATTAGCTGAAATAAATTCTATTGGAGAACCATCCTAGCCCTCCACTTACCATGCACATACAGTCATTCCATCTCCTATCTCCTCGAAGAGGACTAGGGCACAATATTTGTCAGTTCTCTAATAGTTTCAATACTATGCTTCTATTCCCAATATTCGATTCTTTTTTATGACATCATCTTTGGAAAACTCCTTTTCCAAGTTTTCATACCACCTTGCGCAAGGATTTCTTGAAATCAATCATTATATAATACATATATAGGAGATGCACTCGTCCTTCACAACAACAAGGAGTCGGATCCCATTTTGAATCTCACAAACCTCCATATCGAAATAACTCATACCCAACCTCAACTCAAAAGATTTGCTAAGTGGTCAAGGAAGAATCAAAGTATAAGGAACTAAACACAAGGTTACCGTGGATCCTCAAGTCAAAGGACTAATTTTATACACTGGCATAAGCTCGAGAACATGTTACTACCGACTTGCCACTATAGTTATCAAATGGATTCTCTATGTAAGCCTCTAGTGAACTTATTTTCTAACAAGCACCTACTAACATGTACCCATATCTAACATAATTTGCTCATGAAACGAAGTAATATCCAACCCTTTGATCTATACATCATTAGTATAAGTTTGTTGAATCTTAGATGCCTTATCTCATAAAATTCTATGACTTGGGATATTTAATATCACAACTGTGTGAGAATTATTTCATGATCACTACCTAGTGCGTGACAAAGTCCCGTAGTCTTGTGTAATCTAAGGGCTTCAACCAAATGCTAGTGAAGTAATATATGCATAAAATGAAAATGAACATTTGTAATGAATTTCATTTAATCAGGATTGTATTACAAGTTAAATAGTTTGCATGTCAATCTAATTGGTTGTGGGGCACTATTCTAACAAAGTGTGTGTCAATAAAGTACATACCTTTCCCAAGGGTTGGAAGATATTCCTTGCAATTTTGCTTCAAATGGCCCGTCTCACCACTGTAAAAGCAAGTGATATCATTCTTCTCCTATTTCTTCTTCTTAACCCTATTTGATAGTTTTAATTCTCCCTTACCCTTCAAAGAAGAACTTTCTTCTTCTTACCTTACTTCATTTTACCCTAGGGCCTTTTAAACTTAGAGAAAAAAGTAAGCATTAATGGTTTATCCTTTTTCACAGTCGACTCGGCCATCACCAACATATTAACCAATTCATTGATCATGACTTCTTGTTTAAGCATATTAAAGTTCATCACAAACTATTACAAAGAGCTAGGCAAGGACTGTAGGATCAAATCCACATAGATGTCATTGTCCATAACTACTTCCAAAGTAATGAACTTCTCAATAAGCCCAATCTCTTAAGCCCATGATCATAAACATTTGCCCCTTTCATCATCTTAGTCCAAAAGAGCTCCTTAAAGTACATGTACCTTGTCTCATTTGTACACCATACAACTCTTGTAAGTGTAGATGAATCTCGAAAGCACTCTTCATCTACTCGTGAGATTTTTGAAGCTCATTAGACATAAAGGTCATTGTGAGCTAATAGGTTTGGAGGTCATCCTCTACCCATTTAGTGAACGTTTCACATGCCTCTTGATCGATATCCTCACCTATAGTGTCTTGCAAACCTTAAGTTAGGACATAGACCCATTTCTCGAAGTCTATAACAATTTTGAGGTTTCGAAGCCAATCGTGGTAGTTCAGCCTAGTTAGTTTATTACATTCCAATATGATACTTAGTGGATTCTTTGTCATGTTTGAGATTTCACAAATCTAAAAAGGCAAAAAAGAGAATATGAGCATATGAGTGAATTTGATATTAGAAAACATGTTTATCGACTTGAAAGCATGTTTTTCTCCTACTATTTTATCCAATTCCTCACCCCCTAAAGGAATTCAGGAAATATCCTTTCCTAGAAAGAATCAAAGTCCAAAATACATCATTGTGGACCTATGACTCATGAAACATCCACAAACAATTCCAAGGTAAGAGACTTTTGCTAATTGCATCTCTACACAACCCTTGATATGTTTTGTCTCACATTTTATGTAGACCCACAACTCATACAACATCTACACTACTAGCTATTAAGTTGTACTTATCAATCAATCTTTAAATATAAACTCCATTATGTCATTTCACGACTCGTGAGATAATACCATAGTAAGTTTTAAATAAAAGTGCATCATATGCCAAGAAGTGAGCATAGCTTTCCTTTAATAAAGTGTCCCATGACTTATTAGCTAACACTAAATTAGTGTTGCATCTCATGTCACCTCCCATTGGTAGAAGGTTTGGATTAATTAAAACTCCCTTTAATTTGTATCCAGTTTAACTTAATATGTTTGGAAAACTTAGACTCATCTAAGCTGGTTTTTCTTACTTTGAAAGATCTCATCAATATTAATGTCTCTTATCTAGGTTTTCTAGATTCTAATTGTGCATCTCATACATCAATAGGATAAAGAAAAGCATAAATAAGTAAATGCGCCTAGCATGCTTCAAGGGTAAGATGACCATGAGCCTTAACTAAGTAGTGCACTTAAAGCTATAAGTGCACTACTTAGTTGATTTTGGTAGGTTGATTAAATATTATCTCTACTTAGTTGATTTTGGTGGGTTGATTAAATCTTATCTATTATATAAATGTATTATATACATTCGTAGGTCTTCAAGCCTCATTAATCCTCTTGGCATTCTTTATCTCCTTGCAACATTTACAAAAGAAAAGAAATCTTCAGCCCTAGAGTTTTATTCTCATAACATTTATAAGGTAGAAAATCAAGAGGCATGCTTGCCCCTATTTAATACTACCCTTTTCAAACAACTTTAAAATAATTAAAACTAATTTGAAGGCTCGTGTTCATCCCCATTCATTCATCATCCATTCAACAATTAAATAAATAATAAACTAGAATTAATACTCAATTCCACCAATTAAATTCTTATTTTATAAACAATTAATCAATAGGCAAAAATACAAATAATTCTTTATGCATCTCATTTTTGCACTAAATTGAAGATTAACGTGAATTTTGACTTTAAAAGCAAGCAAAAATGTCCAACATTATTTTGAACACTTGCACAACCTTTGTGCATATAAGTGGTATGAATTAAAAGATTTTTTAACACAAAAATATCACTATTAAGCCTCAAGGCTCTCCCCTAGGTAGAACGGCCAACGCCTAGCAGCCTAGGCTACAACCTACCTATCAACTAAAATAATGAACCTTCAAATACCTATTTGAACAAATTTTTATTCAACAATTTGAATATTTCCTAAAACATATTGCACCCCATGGACACCTCCATAACATTAATTCACACAATTTATGATAAATTTCAGATTACAAACACCTTTAAAATTGGAAATTCAAGTGCTCAAATGTACTTCAAAAATCAAATCTAAGCAAGAATAAATATTCTTCAAAAATTTCCAGTTAAGGCCAATCCAATTGAATCTAACAATACCAAAACACTTTAAAGCTATAATAACATGCTATATCAACATATAACATCATCCAATGCTAAATCAACAGTTAATGCTATAAGACTTGAATCAAAATCATGCCAACATATGAAATAACACTTAAATACATATTGACATATTTCAATTCAATACATATAAAGCCACATACAAAAAAATCCAAACACTCAAACTCATCAATTGAATCAAGTATTTGGAGATCTAGAATTAATTCATCATAGGAATCAGTTCACAAAAATCCAAATTTAGGCATGAAAATGGCTCTGATACCACTTGAAAGATAAAGATGGATTGGAATCCAAATATTGAAATCAAAATAGGAAAAATAATAACCAATCATCTCATCCCAAGGATCAAAATCATGCTCTAAATAAGGATTTGAGGGAAGAATATTTACCTTTGTAATTAGGAACAAAGAAATTGAGAAGATCACTCTAATGACTACTCTATTGGAAGATCTACAAGCTCCAACGATTAGAACCAAAATCTCCCCTTCCAATGCTCCAAAAAAAAAATGCATATATCACTACAGAATATGATAGAAATTCTGGACAAAAATTGCTAGAATCAAAAACTCCTTCATCACCCAATAGTGCTCCCAAAAAATCAATGCAATGGATAATCCACCAAGGAATTCTAAGTCCTCCAAGTGCAGGACCTTTAATGAACAAGTCCACACACATTAGGCAAGATCTAATTCAAACTTACTTGTGCTAGATCAAGAGAGTAAAAAGGTGAGGAGTGGTGGTTTTGGAGGAGAAAGAGAGGAGAGGATTTTTGGTGTGGTTATTCAACACATGAATTATATCACACCATGGAGGAAAAATGTGAGGAATGCCAACCCCTTCAAATGGCCAGCCACATGGCCTTTATATAGAAGGGGATGGAAGCCCTAAAATGCTTCCATCACACCTCCCATGCTAGTTTACCAACTTGCCAACTTGCACATGTATTTGCATTTAATTAACATTTGTATTTCATCTCATGAAATGAAATGCTAGTTAACTTAAATTCAAATGAAGTCTTCCATTTGATTTCCCTCCAAAATTTAAATCATCAATTTAATTAAATTAACTCTTTAATTTAATTAATTTAACTTAACTCCTTGAGTTAATTAATTTAACCTTTTAAGTTAATTAGAGTTAACTTGACTAGTTAATTATCATATATGGCACCAATTAAATTAACTCCTTAATTTAATTGGCCTAATTTAATTTTTTAAGTTATTTTGATTAATTTAACACTTAAATCAATTGAGCCAAAAATGACCAATTAAAATAGTCGATTGTTCCTCTCTCCAAAAATGCTTAGGCTTGAATTTTCTAACTCCAAAAAATTTTCCTATCAAATAAGAGCTTCCGTAGGCTTTTGTGTGTGGCCATCCATTTATTAAACATGGGCTCACAGTTCATTGTGACATTTTGGATATTAAATACCCATATTAATTTAAACTCCTTTAAACTAATAACTCTTTTAAATAATCTCTATTAATTGAAAAGTATCCAATCTCCATGGTCAGTGTCTAGCAACAAGCCCATAGAGCCAAATTAATTGGATGAATCAATTATATCTTATTGAACCATTATAGCTTTATGCTTACCATGCAAATACAGTCATTCCATCTCTTATTTCCAAAAAGAGGCCTAGACTCAGATATTTGTCAACTCTATAATAGCCTTAATAACTATGTCTCTATATTCAATATTCAATTCCTCTTTATGACCTCAACTTTGGAAAACTCCTTTTTTAAATTGCCACACTACCTTTCGCAAAGATTTCTTGGAATTGATCACTATAAAATACATAGGAGATGCACTCATTCTTCACAATAGTTAGGAGTCAAATTCCATCTTAGATCTCACAAATGTCCATGCTTAAATAGCTCATGCCCAATCTCAGCCGCGTATAACCCATTATGTGGTATAAAAAGAGTCAAATCATAAGGACCTAAACACAAGATTACCATGAATTCTCAGGTCCAAGGACTAATTATATGCACTATTGTAAGCTTGAGAACTTGCCACTACTTCTATCTAGGAGATCCTCTATGCAAATCTATTGTGAACTTGTTCTCTAACAAGCACCTACTAATATGCATCTATGTCTCACATAGATAGCTCATGAAATAGAACAATATCCATCCCCTTTGAATATGCATCGTTAGTACAAGTATATCCAAATCTTAGATATCCCATCTCATAAGATTCTATGACTTAGAATACTTTAAAATCATGAATGTAGGGATTTATTTCATGATTACCATCATATGTGTGACCAAGTCCCATAATTTTGTATAATTTAGGGGCTTTAACCAATGCCAGTGAAGTATAAAAGCTATAAGATAAATATGGCCATTTAATAAGAATATAATTTAATAAAAATTGCATCACAAAAGGAGTAGTTTTACATGCCAATCTAATTAGCTTGTGGGGTACTAATCCAACCTTACCTTTATCTTCCATCTTTCTATCATGCAACTCCTTCGTTTGGTTAGCTTTAGTGGCAAGACTTTTAGTGTTCTTCTAGGTGTTGACATCACAAATTGAATCTCCAGTTTTGCAATATGAGTCACTCGGCATCTCATCTTATGGGCGTCGATGTTACATTTATGGTAGTATATAGCTTTAATCCTAAATCCAACTAATTGCTAGATAGTTACTGATGGCTTTCTTTCTTTTCTTGCTTCGGATCACCTCCTGGGAATACCTTGCTTCTTGGCCACATACTTTTTAGATATCCTTGCTAGATTAGTCACCTAATTTCATCTCTCAAGTTCCACATTCTTCAGTAGTATGTCTTTAACAGTGATGAAAGTTGTAGTACTTTAGGGAACTTCATCATTTCAAACTCTTTGTAATCTATGGGGGTTGTCTAATTAAACCTTGTAAAGCAGCACATTTTAAGTATCTCTGCCATTGGGGCCTTCAAAGGCATATTTTCAAGTTATGTTCATTTAGTGCATTGCGATGATCAACATGTCTTTGGCCAAAATTAGCTTCATCATCCCACAATTTATGTTAACCAGTACTTTATTGCCAATACTTCCTTAATTTTAGTTCATATTTCTATGCATGCGCAGTCCCTTCAAAGTAGGAGATATTTTGGCTACAAATTCTTAGGGCTCCTAGTGTCTCTAGTTCTGTAAGGTGATGTTGGGCATTATGAGATATATTTCAAAAGCTCCCAGTATGGGATCAATAGTATTTAGCTTGTATCTATCTCATTTAGTCCAGTGCTTTCCTTGCATCGATAAAGTTTCCACAACAATTATATTGAGAGCACAAAAATGACACCAACTGTAGGGAGATTTTGTAGGTTAGGTTGGTCTTGTTGATCTTTGGGCTTTGGATGTTCATTAGGCCATCACCAATGGTATTCATTTTTTCCAATTGTTGAACCTATCTTAGAACTATTTGGTCTCTACACCCCATATTCTTTGAGGTGTCTTCTCTGAATCTACCGCTTGATCTCATTCTTCAAGTGTTAGCACTCTTCAATGGTGTGTCTACAGTCACGATAAAAGTACTACCACTTATCAAATTTCTACTTCGGAGAGCCATTCATCATCGTTTCCTATTTCTCTTAGAGAAAACAAATCTAGTTGTCCCCCTGTACATTTTGAGGAAACTTAGCATCTCCCCTTCCACTGTAAAGCATGCCAATGCATCCATGTGCACGAGTGGGGGCGGGTCATTCAAGCAAGCCTTCCTCAGTTTATAGAATTTTATCTCTGATAGGATGTTGTCCAAAGGCTATCAGAGATCCGTGGTGCCATCAAACTCCGACAAGCTAACTACCTTCGTCCTGGGAAGAAGCATCTCCACCAAGATAGTTGAGGAGAAAGGCATATGTTAGGGAAGATCAACAGCCAAAGGTGAGTGCAAGTTACCAAATTCTTCTGCGGGTTACGAGATTAGTGAATGAGTCTATACCTAATTGCAATGGCAATTGCCGAGAAAGATCTCCCTGGATGGAGGAATGCCCACTTGTGGAGGTATAGGATAGGGAGCAACACTTCACTCACAATCAGTTCTTTGGGCAGTATTTTATGGTAAATATACATGTGACAAAATTTAACTTATTTTGGTAATTAATTAATCTTTCAAGGCCAACTCATAGTTAAAGATTGCAAGGTTAACGTTAGAAATCCTTACAGTAATTTATCCTAAGAATAAATCAAACATGCAATTCTATCTCCAAATATTAAAAAGTTTTGTTTTGCCTTTTTTTGTATCTCTAACATGATTGTTCCATTTGGTAAGTCATTTTTCTTTCTTACTATGTACTTCCTTTTGTTTTTTTTTTTTTAATATTTTTTTTTTTTTTGTTTTAATGTTTATGAATCGGGATATTAAAAAAAAAAAATTGTAGAAACACCAAATGTCATGATTTGTGTTATTCTTTTGGTATAAATTTTGCTAGTTCGTAACTTTGCCCGGTTAGTTGTTCTATTATTTTAGCTTTATGTCTAAATTTTTAGTTTTGCTCAAGCTACGACACGTCTTTCTGAAAATTTGGAGTTTCAATTCGTGTGCATGCATTGAGATTCATGTCCTGCTGTTTGTTTTATGATGATGATGATGATCCATTTAGTTTAATTCAACATACTACATGATTTGGGTTAGTGTTATCGTTTCAATTTTTGTTTGAAAATTTTGTTGTTCTTTTCTTCTCTTTTTCTTTTCTTGAATTTTGATGTACATCTTCTTGATGCTTAAGCTATGTGTGTGAGTTATGTGTTTGTGTGTGAGAGAGATGGAATTAACATACAGAAAAGCAAGTAGAAATTTGAAAGAGGAATAGAGTGGAAACAAGATAGGATTTTTATAGAATTTTGAAAATATTTTAAGGAGTATTAAGAAGGAAACAGAGTAAATTCTCTATTTCATTTTTTATTTAATCTTTTATTACATTGAATAAATATATATTAAGTATATAAAATACTCCTTTATAAAAATTAATTGATTGAAAATCAAATACACTTGACATATATTCATCAAATTGGAATCAAATATGAAATAAAGAGTGAAATAAAATATCAAAGTGAAAAAAAAGGATGTATAAGATTTCCTTGATTTGGTGAAGAGGGAATCATGATACTAACCAAATCAATCACCATATATATATATATATATATATATATATATGTTGGGCTGCAGTGTCAAAGTCTATTCTTTATGTTTTGTGTCTAAAATTTTGGTTTTGCTTCAAATCTGGCGATGCTGAGCTGCAGAAAAAAGAACTTTGGATTTAATTTTGTTTAATTTATATTGTAATAATATTAGGTTTGCATTAATTAATAGATTCTCTAACATTAGCTTTTATACATTTATGTTCAAGGGTAGCGAAAAATCAATAGTTCAATCGAAGTATTCAAATACTTTTTTCAACTTTCAAGGGAACAAACTTCTTCAGCTATAGCGTATCGAGCCATCAACATTATATAGTAATTGTAACATTTTTAGATTGTGGAGTTGGAAATTCTTCTTTGCTCTAATTGTTTGATGAGGAAATTTCTATTCGAAAGTAACAAATTAATATCAAATAAAAACTCTTAAATTAAATATGTTAAAATAGTCGAAAATAGGTTTTGGCCAATACATCTTTACCTGTCCACAATAGAAAAGAGGGTTAGGATCAAATTGATGGTCAAGTTGCAAAAGAGAAAAGAAGTTGCACAAGTATGTATTATATATGTCTAATTTTTGTTGGATTTTTATTTTAAGGATACCAGAATTCATTGAACATTGGATTCAATGATCGTGGGAATAGGAGCTAAATTAATTACAATTCATGTTATATTGGTTAAAGGGCCTTTTATGTTTTGAAAATGACAGATGCAATCTAAGTAATTTAGTTTCAGACATTTTAATAAGAACTTTGTTAAATTTTTCAAATTGGTATTCTATTTGGCAGTTGATTGGATGTGTTCTACTAAAGTAAAGATACATTATCACTCATATATGATAGTTAAAACAAAAGAGTTAATTTAAATTTTAACTAAAGCCAAACAAACAAAATATATGGATATATAATAATATCTAGCTCTACTTATAAATTAATTAAATTATAGATTTATTCACAATTTTTCACAATGCATGGGTATAAAGATAGTCTAAAACCATTTTCTTTTTTTAAATTTAAACACATGCGCATCAAGAAACTTGTTCTGAAACTTGTTGTTGTGTAATGTTGGAATAGTGCTCCGCAAGCGAATTAGATTGGCGTTGTAAACTATTTCACTCATGATACAATCTTGATTTAATGATATGTCTTAAATGGCCATCTTTATCTTATGTTTTATATTACTTCACTAGCATTTGGATAAAGCCCTTAGATTACTCATGACTATGGAACTTGGTTTGGTGACCATAGAATAAGTCTTACACGATCGTGATCTTAAATTTTTTAAGTCATAAGATCTTATGAGATAGGGCATCTAAGATCCGGATAGACTTGTACTAACGATGCATAAATCCACGAGTTCGATATTGCTCCGTTCCATGAGCAACTGTATGAGATACAAGTATATATTAGTGGATGCTTGTTAGAGAACAAGGTATTGAAGATCCATTTAGAGAATCCATTAGATAACCATAGTGGCAAGTTGGCAGTGGCAAATTCTCCCACTTACTCTAATGCATATTATTAGTCTTTTCACCTAAGGATCCATGTTAATCTTGTATCCGATCCTCATGCTTTAACTCTTCCTTAACTAGCCAGTGGGTTTTTGGAGTTGATATTGTGAGAATGAGCTACTTGGCCTAGAGGTTTGTGAGATCCAAAATGGAATCCGACTCCTCACTATTGTGAAGGGAGAGTGCATCTTCTATGTATTCTATAATGATCGATTCTTAGAAATCCTTGTGCAAGGTGGTGTGATAATTTGGAAAATGAGTTTTCCAAAAGTGAGGCCACACAATGGGATCGAACATTTAGAATAGAGATATAATATTGAGACTATTAGAGAGCCAACAAATATCTTGCCCTTGGCCCCTTTCATGAGATAGGAGACGGAAAGACCGTATTTGTGTGGTACGTGTAGAGCAATGATGGTTCTCCAGAATATTCATTTCAACCAATTAGTTAGGCTCCATGGGCTTAAGGTTGGATATCGACCATGGGGATTGGGTACTCTTCAATTAATGAGATTAATGGAATTGAGTCGATTAGTTTAAAAGGAGTTTTAAACTAAAATGAATATAAGATATTTAGAAGTCACAAAGAGTTGTGAGCTCATGTCCAATGAATGGTAGAATTTATTGAGTCACACACAAAAGCCAATTTAGCTTCCTAATTGATAGAGAAAATTGTCTAAGTGTTAGAAAACTAACTCCTGGTGGACCGATTCTATGGTACCAATTCTCAAGGTCATTTTTGGCTTGATTAACTTAAGTGTTAAATTAATTAATTAATTTAGGAAGATTAGATCAATAATTGAGGAATTATTTATTTGGTACCAATATGACCATCAATTGGTCAAGATAACTTAAAGCGTTAAATTAGCAAATTAAGCTTAAAAGTTAAGCTAGTTGACTTAAGAGTTAAGTCAATGGTTAATTAATTAAATTAAAAAATTTAATTTAATTAATGGGAAGAATGAATTTTGGAGGAAAAATTCAAATGAAGAGTTCATTTGAGTTGGCATTTTGATTAATTTGAAATTAGATTTCAAATTAAATTAAAATGCATATGAAATTTAAATGTGATTTGAGATTATTGCTTGCCAACTTGGCAAGCAAGTGGCCACCCACCATCCTCCCTCTATATATAGATATTGAGGTAAGGATATTCAGTAGCTTACACCATTTGTGAAGAATCAGATTCTATCACAATTGCCTCCAAAAACCTCTTGCAAGCATTGTATTCATGTGGTGAAAGCTTTGTTCTCTTCTTCTTCTTCCCTACCTAAAATTGGCCTCTACCATAGAAAATCTCCACTCTTATTCCAGCTTATAGATTGGAGATTCTGGAAGATTTAATTGGTGTGTGGATTATCACAATAGAGACAAATAAGAGAGTTTGCTTGTTTTGGAGATCCACCTGCACAGAGTCTAGTTTGGCAATTTTCTCCAGGGAGTTAAAGAAAGATTTTTTATCCAAATTTTTTACATTGATTTCTTCAAGGTGTTGAGAAGCTCCAGTAATTTTTTCAGAATTTTTTGAGGAGTTTTGGTTGGGAGGTTTTTGCACTCTTCCAGCTACGGCTGTTGTAGACAGTTTTTGGAATTGTGTAGAGTTCACAAGTTTCTCCTTGGATTTTGCTTTTCAAGGTAATGCTCTCACCAAATCTGAATCCCTAGCTTGATTTGATTCTTGGTATATTTGTAAACACTAGTTAATTTCATGCTTTTGAAGTTTTGATAATTGGATCCTAGTGCTTACTTGCTTTCATGTAAAGGTAGTTCTAACAATACATTAAAAAACAAATCACGACAGTTATTTTAAATCTCTCGAACTTCAATATTTGATTTTTAATAAAATTACTTTTTCCATCTTAAAGTAAATAAATTAATAAATTGATTTTTTTTAATATTTTTTTTTCTTCAAAGTTGTTCTATTAGTTGCATAAAAAATTAATTTAATTTTAATATTTCATATATGTAAGTTGTAGCAAGTATAGACAAGTTTACTTTCTAAAATTGAATGAACAAAGCAAAAAAATTGAAAATTGTTAACCTTTGACGATTTTACATCAGATTATAGTTTGATTTGACAATATAAGTTCTATAATTATTGAAAATATTTCCTTCTTCAAATCTGCTGGAGTATGACCATGAATAGCTGGTTTCCTTATTTAAAAAAGATTACCCAGATTTACTTATAATGTTCATGTCTTTCATATTGAGAAATTAGATCTCATAATAGTGAATCCATGCTGAGTACAAGTTGTAAGATTAAGATGTCAAAATTCATGGAATCATTTAAACGGATCCTTCCTTATCCACACTAATGGAAACTTACCCTACTAGCTCTTTATACCCGTTTATGGTATCTCTATAAAAAGAAAAAAAAATAAGCTGCATTTATTATTCAAATATGAGTAAGTTATTTTGAGTATAATTGTAGAGTTGAGATTACTCTCTTACACCTATTGGGCTTAACCTTACTTTATTCCTTGATTTTTTATTGTTTATCTTGAGGGACTTAGTGGTGAAGATGAACAAGAGATATACTTGCCTTCAAAGGATCATTGATGTGTTCATTGAAGGCAAGTGGCCACTAGGATCCAATTATAAAACTTCAAAAGCTCAAATAAACTAGTGCTTACAAGCAAACAAGGTTCTAATCATACCTGGAATTCAGATTTAGATAGAGTGTTATCTTGAATTGCTAATTTTCAAGGAGAAAATGGTGAACTCTTCACCAATCCAGAATCTGCCAAAAACCGGCGCAGCAGGAAGAGTGCAATTTTGGCCTTGTCTAAACTCCTCCAAAAATCACCCAAAAATTACTGTAACCTCTCAAAACCTTAGAGGAAACACTGTAAAAGGTTTGGATCAAAAATCCTTTCGGATCTCCTGGAAATAATTCACCAAATTGGAGCTCTGCCTTAGTGGATCTCCAAAACTTGCAAACCAAGTAATTCGCCTCTTTGTGATGATCCACACGTCAATTGAACTTCCAGTTTCTCCTCACTGTAAGCTGAAATAAGAGAGGAGAAATACAGTGGTAGAGGCCGATTTGAGGTAGGGGAAGAAGAATGAAAGCAAAGCTTCAACACATGATGCAATGCTTGGAAAGAGTTTTGGAGGGAATTGTGGAAAGAATCTAATCCTTCATACCAATTTGCATTGGCCAATCCACACACCCTCTATATCTATATATAGATAGAGGTCACACCTTCCTCAAGGGGGGGTGGCCACTTGGGTTGCCAAGTCGGCAAATTCAAATTCAAATCTAATTTGAATTTCATATGTATTTCAATTATATTTGAAATCTAATTTCAAATTAATTAATATGCTAATTCAAATGAACCTTTCATTTGAATTTTTCCCTCCAAAATGTATTCTTCCCTTAAATTAAACTAAACACTTTAATTTAATTAATTAACATTTGACTTAACTCTTAAACTCAATTTTGTTAACTTAACTCTTTAAGCTAACTTGACCAATTGATGATCATTTGGCATCAAATAATTAACTCCTTAATTATTGATATAATTTAACTCCTTAAATTAACTGATTAATTTAACACTTAAATTAATCAAGCTAAAATTGATATCTTCAAATTGATCACCTCAAAATTGGTCCACTAGGAGACAAAAATTTAACACTTAGAAAAATTCCTCCATCAATTAGGAAGCTAATTGGATTTTATGTGTGATTCAGTAGGTTCTACCATTCATTGGACATGGACTCACAACTCCTTGTGACTTTTAAATATCTTATATTCATTTTAGTTTAAAACACTTTTAAACTAATCGATTTAATTCAATTAATCTCATTAATTTAGGAGTATCCAATCTCCATGGTCGATGTCCAACCTCAAACCTATGGAACCCAACTAATTGGCCAAAATGAATATTTTGGAGAACCATTATAGCTCTACACTTACCATGCAAATACAATCCTTCTGTCTCTTATCTCCTGAAAGATTCCTAGGACAAAATATTTGTCGGCTCTTTAATAACCTTGATATTATGTTTCTATTCTCAATGTTCAGTTCCATTGTGTGACCTCATCTATGAAAAACTCCTTTCCCAAATTGTCACACCACCTTGCGCAAGAATATCTTAGAATTGATCATTATAGAATACATAGGTGATGTACTCGCCCTTCACAAAGATGAAATGTCAGATTCCATGTTGTATCTCACAAACCTCTATGCCAAGTAGCTCATATCCAATCTCAACCCAAACAGCTCACTAAGTGACCAAGGAAGAGTCAAATCATGAAAACCAGACATAAGGTTACCATGGATCCTCAAGTCAGAGGACTAATAATATGCACTAGCATAAGTGGGAGAATTAACCACTACCGACATGCCATTATGGCTATCTAGTGGATTGTCTGAATAGGTCTTCAATGCCTTATTCTCTAACAAGCACCCACCAACATGCATCCATATCTCATACAGTTGCTCATGAAATGGAGCAATATCCAACTCTTGGATTTATGCATCATTAGTCCAAGTCTATCCGGATTTTAAATGTCATATCTCATAAGATCCTATGACTTAAAAATTTTAAGATCATAACTATGTAAAACTTATTCCATGGTCAACGAACCATGTCTCGTTGTCACAAGTAATCTAAGGACTTTATCCAAATGCGAATGAAATAATAGAGAGCATAAGATGAAGATGGTAATATAGAAAATATAGTTCAATCAAGATTGTTTTACAAGGAAGTAGCTTTATAAGGCCAATCCTATTGGCTTCCCTAGTACTATTCAAACATTCGTGTCTCAAAGGATTTAATGGCAAACAAGAATGAGAGATGCACTTGCTTTTGAGGGACCTTGTTAAGAGAACAAGCTAAATATTTAGTTGCTCAGTGGACCTTCAATGGAAAAAGGCAGTAGAAATGGTGCTATTGAAAAGTACAAGGCTTATCTATAGAGCGGCAGCAATTCATGCATCAGTCCATAAAAATGGTGCAAGTGATACTAGTAGAAGTTCCCCCAAGCTTGTTCACAACTAAATCCACGACGCTCTAGAATTTGCTACATCTCATCTAGGATCCAATTTTGCTCTTTGTTGAGCTGGGTATCTTTATCCCTATTTATTTTACTATCAAATTATAGTGTTATGTCTTGTACAATCATTATTGTTTTGTATTAGTTTGATAGATTTATCCTATATGAAAACTTAGGTAGCAAACGTAGAATCAACAAAACCATTAGAGATATCTGTGTCTCTTTACTTGTGTTTTATTATTTATATCTTTATTAATTTGACTGATAGTTTAACTAATTTTACAAGTTCCAGTTAGTATTTTAAAAATATTTTCCGTCAACACTCAAGTTTTACTCAAAAGCAAAAAATTTTTAGTGATCCTACTTTCGTTGCATAAATTTTGATTTTGAAAAGACTATTCACCTCGTTCTTAGGCATTATATCACTCTTAGAAATTTTTAAAATTTATAAATTTTGTAAATTCTTTTACTAGAAATAAATGATGCAATTAAAAGAAAAAAATTGAATCTCAATAAATAAAAATTTTCTTAATATAAGAAGTCGAAGGATACTTCATCCAAAGTGGGAGTAAAATTTAATGGTAAAAGTTTTTTGTCAATGAAAACTTAGTGGAATGAATTTGCGACTTGAAAAATAATTTCACGAGTCTTTTTCATATATACAAAATTAATTAAGGGATTTTTTAGTAAACTTCCCCTTATCCTTTGTTTTAATCTATTCACATGCATAATAGGGTTCATTTGAGTTCAAACAGACAGTTATGTCATGATCTGTGGACATATATATATATATTCATATTTTTGTGCTCTTTATGTTGACAATTTTATTGGAATAAAATTTTAATCGATAAAATGACAGTGATATGGAGTCATAAATTGAGTTAGTGACGAAGCGTAAGATGACACTTTTAACTGATAAGACCATTTTTATGCTGTTACAAAGAAGACAGGAGCTGAGGCCTCACTCCATTTTCGTCATGCTCACAAAAAATACCTCATTTTCTGCTCCATCCATTCTAATCCCAGAAAATTAGGATAATTGAGTTCAAAAATTCCAATTTTTTGAAACGAAATGATCAGAACGGAATTGGAATGGCACTCGGAACCAAACAAAAACATTAAAAGAAAAACTCTACGTGCTAAATAATGAACATGCATTGAACAACCAACAAGCAGCAAAATTAAAATCTGTAGAACTATTCGAACCATATTCAATAATAAACAATTATTTGCTAAAAGGGAGAAGTTTTATATAGCTAAACCATCGATCCCATAATCTATTTTTGACAAATCCTTATTATCTCTCATATTCTTTTGGCATCATTCATTATTACAATTGCAAAATGAAAAATATATATATATATATATATGTATATATATGTGGAGAACAATTAAACAGGTGAAATCTGAGAGCACAGGGGTGATTGTACTCTATAACTATAAGTCATTTAAATTAAATATGCAATATAGATATTCTTTTAGAAAAGTATAATTAACTTGTTGATATACATATATATATATATATACACACACTAGTCTTTGGAGCACCATTCATTGCGTGGTGGATGTGTTATGAAATAGAAGATTCTGATAAAGGAAACTAGGTACTAAAATTGTGAGTTTATTATTTTCAAGCATAACTTTGCGTTTCAATCAACTGTAGTAGCCCCATGCCAACGATGTCATAGCATTGTGCCTCTAATCGTCTTAGCTTTCATTAATGAGCAACTTAAATATTCTATTAATTAATTTATAGTATTATGGTTCATTTAATATAGAGTATTATAGTATTATATCATTTAAATATCTAGTATTTAATATACATGATATATATTTATGAGATGAAACAAGAAATGAAATAGAGAATTTTGACTATTATTATTTTCAAGCATAACGTCCTATTTCATTCGGCTGCAATAGCCACCGAAATCATATTGCAACTCAAATATCCTATTAATTAATACATATATATATATATAGCATTGTTGTTCATTTAAAATAGACGTTAGTTTTCTAGTCAAAGGGGGACAAATATATGCCTATACTATATATATATATATATATATATATATGAGGACCTTAGTGGCGGTGTTATTTGATGAGTTGACAAAATTAATTTTGTCTCAGAAGATAACGAAAGAGTAGGGCTTTTTCTTTCTTGTATATTTCTCCTCTCTAATAATTTAAATTTTATTATTATTTTATTTTATTTTGTTTTTCTTTTCATTTATTCTAAAAATTTAAATAAATGTATTGCAAATATTACAAAAGTGTACTAACATATAAGAAGTAATTAAATTTTCTATTTATTTTATATTATAAAAATTGTAGCTCATACAATAAATACAACATAACAACTTTTTTTTTAAATAGCTATAACGGGTAAAGTAAAGCTAAAACCTAATTGAGTGTTAGTATCTCACATCAATGTAATAAATAAAGTTTTGTCTCTATATATGATTTTAGGCAATTCTCACCTCTAGAACTAGCTTTTGGGGTAATTTACGCTCAAGGTCCATTCTTTAACATCGAGGGGCAACTAAAATCGATACAAAACATCCAAAATGAAAAAAAGTGTGGATTATAAATAGAATAATATTTAAATGTTATGCTTTAACAATATTTGAGAAGTAGATATTATAACAATTAATAATTTAACTTGTTAACAATGTACGCCGTATATATTACATTATAAAATTTCAAATCTTAATAAAATAGCAGTTCTTTTCCCAATATTGGGCTTTAATTTATTTTTATTTCGATGATTCACTCCTACGTAGCATGACTCTTAAGCCGGTTACAAAGCATGCGGTTGGGTCTTATGAATTGCCTAATGACATAGATGTTGATCTTCTTGAACTTAGAACATCTTTTATGAAGTTTTCCCCAGCAAGCAATTCTTGAACAATTGTATCAGGCTCAAGTGCTTGAGACACAAAGTAGCATCTTCAATGGATTTATCTTTCTACAACCTCTATGATTTAATTTATCAAACTCATAAGTTCCCTTAAAATGAAATATTATCTGGGATAATTGAAAAGTATTTGCACATGAAATTTCGAAATTGGAAATATCCAATACCTTTGGAAACATCCCTTTCCCTTTTCTCTATAGTGATAACAAGAACTTCAATTTCTTCTTCATCAAAAACAAAGGACTAACCACAGCTACCCTTATATCTGTAAGGAATAAATCTGTACAAATATAGATAGATTGAATCCCCAAGAAAGTGTAACAATTTCTACACATCTAAATATTTGTGGACTACTCTACTGTGAAGTTAGAATCTGCTAAAAGTTTCCTGCATCCATGAAGGGGAGCAGCAACATTTAGCATGGAACAAAGGAGAAGATTTCCATGAATAATCATTATGAACAATAAACAAGCCCAAAATTCATTCTATGAAATAAGGCTTTTTCATTCGTGATGTCATCAACTTCAATAAATTAGATAATAAAAATTTGGAGTAACAAGGGAAATGATTTGTCATTCTATGTAGAGAAAATTTACGGAATTGCAGTGCTTCAAGAGTGATCTAGCAATAAGCCAGGCAAACAGGACATATGCCAGAAGCATAACACCAAACGAAGCACTTTAATATGGGAAAACTAAGTGGTCGATTATTTTTAATCAGTGATATGTAACCGACAAACACATTTCACAATCTCTCTTGAATATAGTATCTGCGCAATTCAGCCCACATTAGTTTTCCAATATTCCCAAATATAGTGGCCCAATTGTTTACAATAATTGAATTATCTAATGGCCTCAGTACCTTGAAAGAGCTGATTATTGTAGAGAAACTAGAAGGCATCTCATTTTGATTTGCATAAAAGGCTTCCATGTGAAAAATATCATTTCTGTGCAATGTAAGCATCTTCGTACTCGGAAAAGCATTGTCTTTAGGAAACAACACTCCACATGCCAATGTGCAGACTGGTCCTTCATCTGATGCAACTGCAATTGAGAATGGGAAGCAGTCCTGCACTTGAAAATGAAAAATGCAAATATTTAGCATTCTATCTGTGAAAGGGTTCGATAAAGTTGCTACTGTATTCTGCTCTCCCATCTGGATTATAAGTCCTCCAAGTACTACAAAAAGAAAAAATCAAGTTTATCGGCTGCTCTCTCAAGTGAAATATTTGTCCAATATTTACAAGTTCAAAGATTCATTTCAAGCATAAAGACCTAATAATCTTTCAAAATATGGAAGTGAGATAGGAAGGGATGGAGTGCTTGGGAGGCTAATCTGGATCCTATCTCCTTCTCCGTTTTTGTTTCCAATGGTTTCAGCCAAACCATATTCCAGTTAATCACATTGGGGGGACAGGAGGAATAGTGGTGCGTAAACCATTAACACAGATGTTGATCTTCTTAAACTTAAAAACTTCTTTTACGAAGTTTCCCCCAGCAAGCAATTCTTGAACAATTGTATCAGGCTAAGCTTCTTTGAGACACAAAGTAGCATCTTCAATGGATTCATCTTTTTTCAACCTCCCTGATTTTAATTTATCAAACTCATAAGTTATCTTAAAATGAAATATTATCTGGGATAATTGAAATCTATCTGCACATCAAACTTCAAAATTGAGAATATCAATAAGACGAAAACAAAATCAGTTGTAGCCATTAACTGTCTTCTGGGTGAATAAATCCAACTAGACAAGCCCAGGAATCTTAAAAATCCAAACGGAATGCCTAGGAAACTAACAACCCAGAAAATAAAGCAAAATCATGCAAAAACTCATAATTGAAAGCACCCAACCCAATTGCAATCCACTGTACTCGTGTAACCAAATGAGGAAGTCAAATATAATTTACGCACATGAAAATGTATTTTTCTATAAAATAGACCAACTTAATCATCTATCATAAATAACATATGTGACGCAAAGCCATGACGAGACTTGGAAGAGCAATAGCCAGAAAATAGAAAAAGTCACAAATCTTCTTAGCATGGCAATTCCTAACCCTGTGTCTCTGACACATTCGCAGAGACTATAAGACCAAAATAAAAAAGGGAGCTATTGGTCAAAACAATTATGTGCAAGTAAAAAATAAAAAATCATCATAACGGATCAATCCATCCCTATTATTCTAGGAGAACGGATACGCTTTCCTTTCTAGAAGACAAAAATAACAAAATCAGAAAATGCCGTGCATCTTGGCCATTCCTCGACAGACTGAAATCAAGTACTTAGACTCTTAGAGAATATTTGGATATAATCTAGAAAACAAAGAGGATAGCCATTCTGCACTAAAATATGCAGCTTAACTCACTCATTTTTATCAACCTCATCGTCAAACAAATTGCAATTCTACTCCAATTAAACACCAGATATAACATGCATCGTAATTATGCACTCCAAAATAAGTTCACTATTGCACCACGGTTAAACATTTCAAACTACAATTGACCAATACATCCAGCAATTATCCAATTGAGAAACAGCAACATATAGCATAACCAGAATGTTCGAAAAATATCACATAGATAGCCTAATAGTAAATGAATCAGTGACAAGACCAACAATAACTAAAGCAATTTGAGATGAAGGCATACAGTTTCTGGTCATCGTCTCGAGCTTCTTCCGGCAGCCAATGGTTGGATTTGCAATGTTGAACTACCAAAATCAAGAAAAAAAAAATCGAAATAAAACTCCACTGGACCAAAAAAAAAATTGCAAATTTATGTGTGTGTTGTGCAGAGAGAGAGAGAGAATGAGAGAAACCTTCATCTTCAACAGATAGCAAAAGAGGCAACGACGAAGGAAAAACCTAAACAGAAAAGAGGAATAGCTTATTCGGTGCTTCAACGGCACAAACAAGATAAACTAAAAGACACGTGGAATAGAAATAGGAAAAAGAAGGGAAGAGCCGAAAGGAAGACAGCAGTCGACCGGTGCCAAAATTGGAATAGAAATGGAAAAAAAGTGAAAGGCGGGATGGAAGAAAGCCAGAACGCAGAGAGGGGGGGGCCGGGGGCGGAGGGGAACTGCGGAGTCCGCCGGTACAAAAGTTACTGTAGCAAATACTATTCCTGCTTATATAGTAATAGTAATATGATTATCTTGATTTAAATTTTGATAAATTATAGTGTATATATATAATTTTATTAATTTAATGTTAGTCGTATAATTTCAGCTCTTCTCGTACAATGCTGTTCCAATACTATAACGCCTTAGAATTTTTCCTCATTTTAACTAGTAAGTGCCCTTATTTTATTTTATTTTATTTTTTATTCCAATTAAAGATGCAGTAAGGCATGAATTAACATTTCATTGGAAATATAAAAAAATAAATATTAAATTATCTCATAATACAACAGTAATAACTGTTACATTTTGGGTACATACATATATATGTAGATATTCTAATTTTAAGGCATTGTAGATTTTAATTATATTTATTATTCTTATGATATTATTAGGAATCTTAGATTATTGACACCTTGCAAATTAACAATAGTCGCATTATTAAAGAGAACTTTAATTATACTTCTATTAAATAACCACTTTCATACACACATTTATAAAGTTGCCACAACATAAAACCCTACTTATGCAACTATATTAGGAAAAAGAAAGAAGGGGATAGAGAATGTGAAAGGGACGATGCCTCTATGGCAAAAGAAAAGGGAAGAAACTTCATATGAGTCAATAATTGACTCGATTGATTTTGAGAATGGTGATTAACTTCTAGGGTTAATTTTGAAAGTGAGTATCTATATCTACATATATTATATAATATCTAGAAGGATATATACTATAATGTATTCTAATGATAATCATTTCACATTAAACTATAATTATATTCTTTGGCAAACATATATTTTTCTTATTTTATTTCACGATGTAAGAAACGTAATTTTTTAAAACCATTGCTATTTATTTAATCATATTTCTAAACTAATAATTAAATGCGATGATTAATACCGACAACTGAACTATTTACTGTCATTAATACTGTTCATTGGATCCAACTTAATCTGAATGTGTGAGGGACTTCACTGGATAACAACAGGCTCCTTGGTCGAACCCAAGCCCCATGGCCCATTCCACCCAACGCACAACAAAAGTTGTTTGTGACTGAAGTAGGTCATAGAATTTCCTAAGGATCTAAGCTCGAGCACTTTTGGGTAAGGTGGCGCCTATTCGAAGCGATAAAGACTATCACACTGAGAGTCATAAGATTGACAAGTTAAAGCAAATACTAATTTGATCAATGCATTTAAATGTTGGCTTATTAAAAATGTCTATTATTATATTCTCATCTTATTACTACCTAACACGTAACTATTTTTCATTTGTTTTTCTCGAATGTTTACAACTAAATATTATTTTGATCATGTTATGCTTATAAACTCATATTTTAGACGTTTGGCATTCATTAAATCTTTTACTTACATTCTATATTTTGAAATTTTCTTTTGGCAGACTTAGACCCTCGCCCTAGTGAGATGTAGATCCCATTTTTTGTGAGAATAAAAATTGAAGGTTTTTTCTTAATAAGGACTCTATAGTAGTTTTAGTATCATTGTCGTGTTGGCAAATTAGTTCTTAATTTTTTTTTTATGAACTTCTAGTTAAGGACAGAGTATAGGGCATTTTTGAGTTTCTATTTTGCAAGGTTTACTTGGATGATTATAAATGTTGGGATCTTTTCTATTTAAGAATATGATTTTAGGTAGGTGATATTGTTTATTTAGGAATGAATTTCATTTCTTGAGATTAGGCCATATGGGTTAGTTTTGGTACACGACAATATGATATCAAAGCCTATGTTTCAAACTTAAGCTATATTGAAATAAGATCTTTAAACTATAGAATTTGGCATAGAACTTTTAAGAATTGATTTGAGTATTTAGGTTCGACCACTAAAATGATTTATTGAATTCTATATGATATTGAAGTTGTGAGGGATAATTATTAAGTTAGCCAGCTGCTACAATTGGGCAATACTTAATAATAAGATCCATATATGCCATGAGACTTCGATTCAAAATGCTCTAAAACTATGTAGTTTTCTCCCCTCTTAAGAATTATGAATCCTTGGGTATCTTCCTTTAAGACCAATTAGAGTATTTTGATATTCTTTTAATAGGATGAGATTTTTTTTTCTTTGATTGATATATTACAAAAAAGAAAAAGTTTTAATTATTTAATTAAATGTACATATTTGTGTGCATGCTAGTTGCTTTGGGATTAGCCACATAATTTCGCTCTTAATTTCACACTTTGTTTTATATTTCACTAGGTGTAGATTATTAATAGCAACTTATTTTAGAATGGAGTCCAAATATGGAGGTCCTCGAGGAAGACCCCAAGTTAATGCTTCATGAAATCGACTAGAGAACAAACAAGAAACCACGAGATAGGTTTATATCAAATACTTAGCAACCATGAGATATGTTCCTATCAACTACCCAGAGACATGATATAGGCAAGCTCCACCTCCACTACCACCAATGCCCCATCCACCAAAGCTAGGAGATGATCCCTTAGGTTAAATAATGGTGGCGATGCAATATTTATTGTTTTTTTTTTGGGATAATTGCATTAAACTCCCAACCTATGGCCCTCATTACACATTGCCCTCCAACCATTGTGATGTGCAATTTCATCCTCCTGAACTAATGAAAATATTTGCCAACACCACATTTGCACTTTTCGATGGAATATAACCAATGAGCATTGGACATGTAGGCTAAAGTAACAGAATATTCTTATTAAATTCCATCAGAATTGTGCAAAATGTGGTATTGGTGAATATTTTAATTAGTTTAGGAGGTAAAATTGCATATTTTAATAAGTTCAAAGAGTGAAATTGCACATCGACAACAGTTATGGGGCAATGTACAACGAGGGCCATAGGTTGGGGGAATTAATGTAATTAACCCTTTATTTTTTGATAATTAGGATGCAACAATTTATGCAAGCCGTTCAAAACTACCAACCACCTAAAGGACCACCACTTCTTGATTTAGCACTTGAATGACTCTTATGCTTCCAACCGTAATGTTTCAATGAGAAACCTGAAGATTGAAAGGCTAAGCTTTTGATAGAGAACATTGAAAATATCTATAGTATACTAGACTACAATGATGAGCAGAAAGTCAACCTTACCATATTCCTTTTTGAGGGTTCAACACTCTATTGGTGGAACTTCATAGAGGCATGATGGAGAAAACAACAAATTGCTAGGACTTAAAAAAACTTCATCAAAGAGTTCAATAAGCACATCTCGAAGCTAACTCGTGAACAAAGAGAAGATGAGTTCAATCAATTGCAGCAAGGAAACCTATAATTGACCAATATGAGGCTCAACCACCTGACTAATCAATCATGTGCCCTATATGCTAGATGGTGAGCTAAGATGTGTTCAAACATTTCTAAAGAGGCTTGTAAGGTGCTTCTCCTCATAAACATACTTAACTATATGATTGTAGTCAGGAAAGCTCTTAAGATAGAATTAGTGCTTGTTGAGTTGGAGGCTATAAATAAGGTAGAAAAACAAAGTCTCATCAAGTTGAAGGTAATCAGAAATGAGGGAAGATCTAAAGGCAAGGAGTAAAATAATTGCGACAACAGTACAACCCTACTCATAAACCAACTAGGGACACAAAATCAGTCAGTGCTAGAAAATAGGATACAATGCAACTACTTTAGATACTTTGGACATGAGGAATCTCAATATTGGAGGAATGCAGGCTATTGATTAGCATGTGGTAGCAATCAACATCTCCTTTGTGATTATCCCTAATAGAGGCAACAACTAAGGAATTAGAGTTTTGTCATAAAAATCAATATAGGACACGAAATCCAAATAATGCTAAGATAAAAGTACCTGCTAGAACATTAACAATAGAGGGAGAAAGAGGTCCAAATCTAATTAGCGTGGTAGAAGTAATTGTACTTATATCTCAAAACTCAAGAAAAGCTAAATTTGAGTGTTCATTATGTGAATACCGTTAATTTACCTCTGGAGAAATTATCGTATAACTTGAAAGTGAATGCTCCTATAGGTCTAGCATGCTAATGAATAGGTTTTGTAATGCTTGTGACATTCATATGGGTAGTAGAGATTTCCCTCCAGACTTAATCTTGCTATCTATAGAAGGTGTGTTATCTTAGGAATGTATTGGTTATCTAAATACCATGCATGACATGATTATCATTTTAAAGTAATTAATTTGTATAAACCTAGGAAACCAATAATTGAACAAAGGAGGGTATGAAAGCCAACTAGGATGACATTAATTTTAGTAACTCAAGCTAGAAATACACTAAGAATGGGTGAGATAGGATATAAAGCATACATGATCAATGAACCGAAGGACAAGGTTAAGATTGACAAGTCATAGTAGTTGTAAATTTTCGTGGTATGTTTTTTGAGGAATTAACTGCACTACTCGTAGATTGTGATGTGGAATTTTCTATTAAGGTTTTTTCAGGAACAACCCTAATACCTAAGGCACCATATGGGATGGCACCAGTAAAACTTAAGGAACTTAAGATACAATAACCAAAGCTACTTGAAAGTAGGTATATTTAACCAAGCTCATCTCCTAGGGAGCTTTGGAGTTGTTTGTGAACAAGAAAGATAGGACTTTAATGATGTATATAGACTTCTAAGGCTTGAACAAGGTTGCAATTAAGAATAAATACCTCTTACCTAGAATAGAGGAACTCTTTGGTCAATTACAAGGATCTCGAGTCTATTCTAAAATGAATCTTAAATAAGGGTACTACAACTAAAGATTCGAGAAGAGGATACACCTAAGACTACACTAAATTTTTGATATGGTCATTTTAAGTTCGTGATAATGCCATTTAGGTTAACTAATGCACCCTGTGTTTAGGCCATATTTAGATCAACTCGTAGTTGTATTCATTGATGATGTTAAGGTCTATTCAAATAATGAAAAGGCTTATGAAGAATACTTCAAGATAGTACTGCATACTCTTTAGGACATATTCTTACTTGATAGAGTAGCCTTTTTAGGTCATATCATTTCTAGAGATGGCATCTTAGTTGATCCATCTAAAATTGAAATGATATTAGATTGGAAAAGGCCAAGAATGATGACTGAGGTGAGAAGTTTCTTAAGGTTAGCAAGTTATTACACGAGATTTGTGCAAGATTTCTCAAAAATATCAACCCCAATATATGAAATAACTCAGAAGAAGACTCCATTTTTTTAATGTGCCACTTAGAAAGAGATTTGCAAAGATTAGCATAGGAGGAAAGCAGAGCCTTGATATGTTGGCCTTTTTAATATAGTAGAGAGGATTGGAGTAATAACATATCGGATTCTTCTACCACCAAATCATATGAGGATACATAATATCTCCCACATGTCATAACTAAAGAAATATCACCCAAACTCCTCGCATATCATTCTATACGAAGATTTACAACTTCAAAAAGATTTGATGTATGAAGAGAGACCAATCCAAATTCTAGATTGAAAAATACAAAATTGTGCAGCTAGAGATTCTACTAGTAAAGATTCTCTAGAGGTACCATAATATAAAGGAGGCAACATGGGCAAGTGAGGAAAAAATATGAAATACCAGCTAAAACTCTTCACTAACTCAAATGAAATTATAGGGATCAAATTTCTTTAAGAGAGATAGGATGCAACGCTTAGAATTTTTCCTCTTTTAACTGATAAGTGACCTTAGTTTATTTTATTTATTATTTCAATTAAAGATATATTAAGGCATATTTCAATAAAAGACATATTAAGGCATTTAATAAATAAAATAAGGTCACTTATCAGTTAAATGATGAATAAAATAAGGTCAGTTATCGTCCTCCCCCAACAACCATGAGAAGAATAACAACATCATCCTCAAATCAGCATAGCAGAAATTTCACTAGTCGAAGGGGATAGAGATCCAAAGAAACCACCAATACAAAACCCATAGAATACGGGACAATACATTGGGAAGGGTGGGAATATTATCACTAGCTAATAGATGATCATAAACAAGACATAGATTATGATCAAGCCCTAACAAAAATTTAGCTACCAAAACTTATTTCCACTGAGATTTATCAATCTAAACATCATAATTTAATGGATGATATAATAAAAGTTCATCTGCAACCTATTTAAGGAAAGAAAAGTAGTCAATGACTCTTGTTTCAAAAGAAAACGCTTCTCATACAACTCAAAGACCATAAAAACATTTTTCTCCTGAGAGTACATATCATACAATGCATCCCACATCACCTTGGCAGAATTCAAAAACATAATATTGGTACTAACAAACTCATCTATTCTATTTAAGAGCCAAGTTGTAACAAAATAGTCTATTTGTTGCCATAAGATATAAGATACATCCTTGGAATTCGGAGGAGTTGATAAAATGTGCTTTAATTTATTTTGAGAGCCTAGAAATAATTTGAATTCTCGGGACCAAATAATATAGTTTTAACCATTAAATTTGACAAATGTGCCCAAAGGAGCCTTAGTTTCAGAAAATGATGCTAAGATAAAGGATAAAATAAGGGGGTAGATGAAAAAAACAAATTAAAATTAAAGTATCAAATCAAGAACGTGTCAAGGGGGCAGCATAATAGGAAATATAACATTTGCAGGATGCAGAACTGCAGCAAAACAAAAGCAGAACATTAGCAGGATGCAGCATGGTAAAATGGCAAACCAAGCATCTAATTAGTTTTTCCTTCCCTTTTTTTCCCTTTTAGTGCAGCTCACAGATGAGATATGCTAATGGGGCACAACTAGGGTTTGGTGGTGAAGAGTGGTTGCAATGGATTTAGGTGGTAGCTATGGTTTATGTGAGGGTTTAATAAACTTGCTCTAGTACCATGTACAAAAATAGAATAGGAGCATTGTTTAGAGGGAATAGAAAATAATATCTTAAACAAAGAGACATACCGTCTCATATATATAGTATACAATAATAGGATAGGTTTAACTTAAAATAATAAATATCCTAATACTAAGGAAACAAAATCATAATGAAAATCAAACATGTTAAAGTCCTAATATAATAGAAATTCTAACAATGGTTTTTCTGCCTCATTTTATAAGCTTGGCTTATCTTTTGGGCTCTTTGATCCTTTTACTTAATTAATTAATTTTAAGTTTATTGTATATTTTAATTAATTTATCAAATTACACTTATAATCAATTTTTAGCAATATCTATTCTTTTAAAACCATCATTATTTATTTAATCATGTTTGTAGACTAGTAGTTAAATACGATGATCAATACTATTGATACTATTCGTTAGATCCAACTTGGAGGGTGTTTGGCTAAGTTTATTCAAAAGATCTTAAAGCTCTTACATTTTATGAGATATTTTTAAAACTTAAAATATGTTAGATCTTTTTTTAAAAATAAGTTCTTAAAGCATTTGGATAAAATTGAATTTTAGAGCTTATAAGATATTAGTAATAACAATTTTGTAATAAATATGATCAAACTTAAGCTAGCTTGTTAAAATCTTCAAGATAAATTAGGAACTCCTTACTTTTTTAAGAAAAGCTTATAAGTTTCTAACATCTTATTTTAGAAGCATATAAGCTTTTTTTTTAAAAAAAAATTACCAAATACTTTTTGACATCTTATAAGCTCTCAAACATCTTATAAGATGTTTTCAAAAACTTATAAGCTCACCCCAAATACCCTCTTGGTCTAGATATGCGATGGACCTCACCATACAGCAATGGGCTTATTGGTCAAACCCAAGGCCCCGTGGCCCAATCCCCCCAGTACACAATAGAAATCATTTGTAGTTGAGGTTGGTTGTAAGATTTTCTAAGGATCTAGGCTCAGTCACTATTTCATGACGTAACACCTTACTCAGAGCGTACATCATGATAGGAGTCATAAGGTTGATTGATTACCATAAATACTAGTTTGAACATTGCATTAAAATTTTAGCCTATTTGAAAATGTTTATTATTATGCTGTCATCTTATTACTACTTAACACATAACTACTTTTCACTTATTTTTTTTTTGAACGTTTATAATTGAACATTATTTTGATCATACTATGTTTATGAACTCACACACATTTACCATTTAATGATTCTTTTTCTCACACTTTTTGTTTTTGAATTTTCTTTTGACAAATTTGGACCCTAGCCCTAATGAGGATACGGATTCCACATTTGACAAGAATCAAAATTGAAGGTTTTTTCTAGATGCTCTACAGTAGAATTAGTATCATTACTGTGTTGGGAAATTAATTCTTTATTTTTTTTATAAACTTCTAGTTGAGGATAGAGTATAGGGCATTTTGAGTTTCTATATTGTAAGATTTATTTGGATGATTATGAATGTTGGGAGTTCTTCTATTTATAATCATGATTTTAGATTGATGATATCGTTTGGGATCGAATTTTAGTCTTTGAGACTAGACCATATGTGATGGTTTAAGGGCGTGACATGTACATTTTAGTTCAATTCAATATAATTTGCTTCTAGTACTGTATAAACCTTATCCCATCATAGTAAAAAATTCTACGAAATTCAATTCACAACTAAACAAAAAATCAAATGCTCAAATTAGTACTTTTGTATTCAAATTTTTGGCTTGATATGAAAAACCAACATCCGACGCTTAACCTTTATATATTGCATGTAAGTTCAATTTGCATATTCTTTGATATGTGATAGCCTAATAGGCCTACTTAACATGCAGGGCCCAACATTAGTTCTAGACTAAGCCACTCGACAACAATCATCCAACCGAGTATACTATTACCGACCATGTTCGACAGAAGGCTTCAACCCATTAACCCTATTCGACCATCTCTCTAATCGACCAACCCTATCTATTTGATTGTTATCAACCAGGTAGCTTACTTCGATGCTAACTCATATCCACGCCGCATTTATTATTCTGATAGGTAGTAAACCTCTGCATTAATAGTGCGTGACAGTCAGTACAGTCGCTACTACCACCTTTGACAGAAAGGCACTTGTCCATAGTTCTATACCCCCTGAAAAATAGAAAATGATGCCACCTAGAATAGTACCAAGATCTAAAATAACCGTTAACCCCCTGGCAAGAACTAAAGCTCACTACACCTTATAAGGGCACCTTCGTCATATCATACACCAAAAGAAGGCTATAAATACCTTATAACTAGCCACACTCCAGGTAATGCCAAATACACTATAAGCTCTGAATATTCTATTCGATTATCACCTCTCAACTAAAACTAACTTGAGCATCAAAATGCCTTCGTCGGGGGAACCTCAACTAGTTTAAAGTGTGTTGCTGTTACAGATCTCAGACCTTAAGAAGAATAGCACTTGGATCATTCGACCTCCCTGATCAAATTTGCCCAAACACCACCCTTTTCACTATGAACGACTTTCAACCTTATTATTTTGGCATCGTCTGTGGAAAACCTTAAGACTGTAATGAAAGAATAGTAAACACAAATAGAGCCACATTAGGAAAGGAAGAGAATAGGAGGTCCACATCTCTACCTCCCTCCACCCCAGCAAGGTGCACACGTTCCAGGCCCCAGCACCCCTTAGAAGCAAGCGATGACATTAACTATACCCTGATTGATACAGCTAATAAGCGAGCAAATCTCTGCTTAAATTTCAGCCCAGCTATCTACCGCATTGAATAGGTACACCACCATGCTAGCCCCTGCTGGCAATGCCACCCCATAACTATCTCTCCTAGAAGATAGGTCCCCTAAGGATAGCCACGGTTGCTAGGAATCTTGTCGGCCGCCCACTCGACATGAAGCCAGTCCTAGACACCCCACAAGAGAAAAAGAGATGACCAGAGTTGCGATAGGAGATCGCCGACTCAGTTGATCATATTCGACCTAATCGAGCCCCGCAATGTGATAGGGTCAAACGTTTCAAGCGTGATGGAAAAACCTGCTAACCTCACGATTTAGCCCATTTGAGCCCTACAGCATGATAGGGCCAACTGTGTGAGGCCATATCTCGATCAAAATGACACTCTGGCTAATCAAGAGAAATGAAAAGAAATATCCCATCAAGTCCAACAACCGAATAGGGGCTTTGATGAAATCTAGATAAGAGACATCGATAAAACACTAAATCCAAAGGACCCCCAAAGGTCTAGTCAAGAAAGAGACTCCCCGTTCATCTAAGAAATTATCGACGAGCTTATTGTTGTTGACGCAAAGGTCCCAACTAGTCTATCGAGATACGACAGCTCGATGAACCTAACAAGCACCTAATGTAGTTCAAGCATATGATGCAGCTACACGGACACAATGAATACATCCATGCCAAAATGTTAATAACCACTTTCCAGGGCATTATGCTTGACTGGTTTGTTAAGCTTGAGCCTTCATCGATTTACTCTTATGACTAGTTATGCGATAAATTTTTGCACCAATTTACCAATAGGAGGAAGGTGAAACTCTCCCACACCTATTTCCATACCATTAAACAGAGCGAGGGGGAGTCCCTCTGTAACTTCTTTACAAGGTTTAACACAAACATCCTCAAGATAGATAACCCCAGGATCAAGTTCCTGGTAGATGTATTATTCTTGGGGCTCAGACATAAGAAATGCGTCAATGCATTAGCACGTGAATGTCCCAGGTCAATGGAGGAGTTGCTCGACCTGGATGATAGATATATGACCCAAGAGGAGATGAACAATCTCAAGTTTGGATCCTCCAAGGTTGATAAGAAAGAAAAAGAGAGAGACGACCAAAAGCACAAAGAAAAAGGTTGATCTCCCATAAAATATTTCCATGACTATACACCCTTTAAAAACCCGAGGAGAGAGGTCCTGTATGCCATTCAACATGATAACCTCCTCAAAAAACTAAGGAAACTAATGGAGACTGAGGTAATGAAAAAATCCAAGAAATATTGTCACTTCCATAAACAGAAGGGGCATGACACAATGAATGCTTCAATCTTCAGGATAAGATTGAAAAGCTAATCAAGTAGGGCCACCTCACGAAATATATAGCCATAGACACATAGGTTGAAGGGGGCAAAACTAATAGACTCCCCATAAAAAAAGGCAAGTTAGCCTTCGAAGGGAGGACAAAGGAAAGAAACCCACCCACGAAGATCACCCGCCCATCCGATGAGTGATCAACATGATTGTGGGAGGTCCCACTATGGGGACCCAAAGTCTATCCAAAGGCAAACCCAGATGAGGCTCGAGTTGACTAAAGCCTCACCCATCAAAACAACATTCCACCTATCGACGAGTGCAGAGCCTATCTCATTCACTGATAGTGACTTAGCCCACATCGAAGGCAAAAATATTGACCATAAAATAGATTGTCCCATGGTAGCCTCTATTAAGATTGCCAACTTTGAAGTACGCAAGGTCCTAGTTGATAATAGCAGCTCAGCCAATATTATTCTTCTCTCCACCTTGAAAAGAATGAATATGGGCCAGCTGAAATTTGAACTAATGCAAACCCCACTAATCGGATTTGGGGGTCAGATATCATTCCAAAAAAGTTCATCACCTGTCAATGTCGTTTGGAGAGGCTCCCTGAAGAAAAACTTTGATGGTGAACTATCTGGTTGTTGATGCCCCATTTGCTTACAATATTATAATAGGTCAACCAACTCCCAATGACTTCCGTGCCATTATGTCGAACTACCACATGAAAATCAAATTTATGACCCCAGCAGGCATAGGGGAGCTTTTGTGCAACATGAGGAGGCCTAAAGGTGTTACAATATCTCAGTTGAGTCGAGTGAGCGAAAGACTCGACCGTAGTTGAAGACCTCGGGGGATGCCTCTATAGGAAAACCTAAGGAGACCCAAGCGAGCAAGAAACGAAAATTGGAAGACACCATGGTGGAACTCGTCGGGGAATTTAAGACCATCAAGCTGGAATAGGGAAATCTCCACAAGACAACCCATATCAAAACAGACATAGGCCCCCACCTCGAGTGTCTTATGGTTGATTTTTTAAGAAAAATATTGACATCTTTGCATGGAGAGCATCAAACCTCTAGGGAATCGACTCCAACATCATCATGCATTGCCTTAATGTTGACCCCTCATACAAACTAGTCAGACAGAAAGCAAGGACATTTAATGTCGAGAGAACACAAATCATCAAAGAGGAGGTCAGGAAACTCCTAGATGCAGGTTATATTGCAGAAATTCAATATCCTTTTTGGCTTTGTAATGTTGTACTAGTCCCAAAGAATGAGGAACAATAGCAAATGTATAACAATTTCACGAATTTAAATAAAGTATGTCCTAAAATCCCTACCCCCCACCTCGAATAGATTTATTAGTTGATTCAACTACTGGTTGTGAGTTGTTAAGCATGATGGATGCATTTCAAGGTTATCATCAAATTTTCATGGCTCCCGAAGATAGAGATAAAACTTTCTTTTTTGTTCCTAACGAGTTATACTGCTTTTTGGTCATGCCTTTTAGATTGAAAAACGTTGGGGCAACTTACCAAAAGTTAGTCAACTTTATGTTCAAAGATGAAATTGGGAAGTTGATAAAGGTTTACATCAATGATATTATAAAAACAGAAAAGGCCCAAGACGACTTGCTTGACCTTGGTCATATTTTTACAATCCTCAGAGCATTTGGTCTGAAGTTGCGCCCAAATAAATATATGTTTGGGGTCCTTGGAGATAAATTTTTGGGTTGCATGGTCAGTCAATAGGTATTAAGGCAAACCTACAGAAAATTCAAGCCGTTCTCGACGTCACCCCTTTGCGAATAGTTAGAGACATTCAGAGGTGAGTAGAGAGGATTATAGCCTTAGGAAGGTTCATTGCAAGATTGGCTAACAAGAGTTTACCCTTCTTCAAAATTTTCAGAAACGCCAAGAAGTTGGGTTTCCAATGGAGTGAATAGTATGATCGGACACTGGTCAAGTTGAAGCAATACTTAGCCTCGCCCCCCATACTTGCAACACCTAAATTGGGAGAAGTGTTTTAGATATATTTAGCGGTCTCCGAAGCATCGATTAGCTCAGTCTTAGTTTCCACCCAAGATGGTAGCTATCGGCTAATTTACTATTGCAGTAAGTTACTCCAAGGATTGGAGTATAATTACTTGGAGATCGAGAAATTTACCTTGGCACTGGTAACTGCGGCTTGAAAGCTACGACCATACTTCCAGTCTCATGCCATTGTAGTGCTGACCAACCAACCGCTCAAGCAAGTTTGTCAAAATTGGACACATCTAAAAGATTGACCAAATGAGCCAATGAACTAAGAGAGTTCCTCATTACTTTCCAGCCAAGAACAGCTATCAAAGCACAAGTTTTGGCTGCCTTTATTACTAGGCTAGTTGACTTGCCCGAGAGAAATTGTGAAGCCCTTCTTGTTTAGATTTTACGCGTCAATAGATCATCGACCACATTTGGAAGAAGAGGGGGAATTGCTCTGCATTCCCCAACCACAAAGGAATATAATTTTGCAATAAAATTAGACTATACAATCACAAACAATGAGGCAGAATACAAGGCCCTTCTTGTAAGAATGAGAATGGTTCTCGACTAGGGTGTCAAACACCTGGTCGCAATTACAAACTCCTAGTTAGTAGCCGAGCAAGTTGAAGAAAATTTTGAGGCTAAAGACTCGACAATGAGTCGATACCTGGCTGAGGTGTAAAAGTTACAACAGTCATTCAAAAGGTTCACTCTTAGTCAAGTACCTCAATCTGAGAACAAGCAGGCAAATGCTTCGTCGAAGTTTGCCAACTCGACCAAGGGCACGAGGGATAGAAAAATCACATTTTTGGTCACTAATAGGCCATCAATCGAACTCCATGAGGAAAATTATATAGCAAGCATTAAGGAGACTGCACCATCTTCGCAAGACTCGATCAGACTCTATCTAAGCCATGGCACCGTCCCTGAGGACAGGAATGAAGCTTGACACCTTTGAGGTCAAGCTGCCAAATTTTCTCTCAACGAGCACAATCAGCTATACAAGAGGTTAATTTTCAAACCCCTCTTGAGGTGTCTGGATCCCGATCAAGCTTTAGAAATATTACAGAACATTCATGCAGGTATGTGCGACAACCACTCTAGAGGAAGATCCCTAGACCACAAAATAATCAGGTACGGATACTTTTGGCCAACATTATTGACAGACTCAATGAATTTTGCATGAAAATGTACATCATGCCAAGTCCTTTCAAATTTGCCACACTAGCCCGCAGCGCTAATGATCAATGTCCAAATTTCTTAGCCTTTTGATTAGTAGGGCATCGATATTTTGGGCTCACTGCCAAGATCAATGGAACAGCAAAAATTTATAATCGTTGCGGTCTAGTACTTTACCAAATAGGTCAAGGTTGAAGCTGTTCCTAAGATAACGGATGCGGCCATCAAGAGTTTCATATAGAAAAACATCATCTGCCATTTTGGTCTACCCAAGGTCCTTATCTCAAATAATGACACTCAATTTCAAAGTAAGAGCACTAGAGGTTGGTGCGAAGCCTTAGGGATCACACAACACTTCACTTCAGTGGGCAATCCTCAATCAAACGGCCAGACCGAGGTGACCAATAGAACAATCCTCAATTATCTAAAAGCCATGATAAAGATACTGGCTCGAATTAGGCAGACAACCTCCCCAAGGTGTTATGGGCATACATGACAACTTCTCGAACAACCACAGGTCATAGCCTTTACAGTCTCATTTATGGGTTTGAAGTAGTCAACCCCTTAAAGCTAATTCAACATATGGCTCAGGTCATTCACTTCTATCCACTAAGAAACACAGCAAAGAGAAAACTTGACCTTGAAACAATCAACAAGCGCTGGCAAGAAGCTTCTAACACTATAAAGCGCTACAGGTTAAGGATGGCCGAAAACTATAACAAAGGAGTCTAGTTGCTCCGTTTTAAGGTCAAAGACCTTGTTCTTAATAAGGTGGAAATCTCCAAGAATATTGGCAAGCTCAACCCAAAATAGGAAGGACCATACACTATTGTCAAAGTATCGAAACACAATACATATAAACTAGCCAATATGGAAGGAAAGAAACTCCCTCGCCCGTGGAATGCCATCAACCTAAGAAAACTTTACATTTAAAATTATGTTGTGTTTATTATTTATTCTCTGATTTGAATAAAGTTCCAACAATACGGCTACCATTTGTAGGTATTGTTATAATCATACTTAGCAAGTGTCAAGTTCCTAGTTGACCCTATAATAAGCAACCCCTAGCTGCTACTTAAGCAGCTTCATGCTGCAAACAAGTTCTTAGTTGACCCCGTAGTTAACGAATAAGCGGCCCCTCGCTGCCACTTAAGCGACTTCATGCTACCAACAAGTCCTTAGTTGACCCCGAAGTCGATGAATAAGCAGTCCTTTGCTACCACTCAAGCAGCTTCATGCTGCCACACATGTTCTCGATCAACCTCGTAGTCGATAGGCAAATAGCATCATGCTACCAAACTCATGTCAACCCTGTAGTCGACAAAAAAATAGCTTCACGGCATTCGATTAGCTTTTAAAATTTAAATCGACCATGAAGTCAACCCTAAACAACTGCAAGCTACAAACTTAGGCTTTTTTGCCTAAATTCAATAATCAACCAAGTAGTCAATTAATAAGTTGATCATACATCAATAAGAATTGACGATGCATTCGTGCAAATAAATTACTATGCATCAATCAACATTAAACAAAATCGACAACAATGTTGTTAGATTTTCTTAATTATGATGGTGATAACCAAACATTTTATCAGTTATTCCACATATTACTACAACAATCAAGTTTTATTTGACAAGATTCAAGAGATATCTTTAATGTAACAAGATTGAAATGAAAAACATCTTTTATTCATAGAGAAATGGGTCATAATTACCAAAATAAAAAAGCTAATTTAGCTCTAGTTAGACCGTAACAGGTCGCCCTCATGCCATTTTAAGTCAGGCTCTGGCAACGCGAAAGCAAGTAGAGAAACAGCTTGAGATGGTTGAGAAGGCCCAACGACATCGCTCATGAAGTTGGTCAAACGCAGCACGTATTGCGCCATATCAACCTCTTTCTCTCTAAGCTGCACCACAAGGTCTTCCACAAACACAAATTCATCTGCTAACTACTCTAACTTTGTGTCGACCTTAGCCTTCTTCTTTTGAGCTTCAGTCAAAGGCTTATCGGGCTCAAGGGTCGTAGTTTTCTTCTCCAGCGCAAAATCGACTCTGCTCTCCTTAGGGTTAAGATAAGGCTCTAATTTGTCATTTAGTGCAAGGCTTATCTTGCTCTTGTCGTTAGGCTGGAAAGTATAGCCCAAGCACTTGAACTGCTTCACAGCCTTGTGGAATGCCTCGCGAGCATCGTCAAGTGACATGATCAAGCTCACTTCTTGAAAGGCGAGGCTCAAGATAAACTGTTTAACTACCTCACACCGCATCATTGGGAGGTCTCGGTTGAAGGCCTCCCTCGCCTCATTGGTAGCCTCTGCGCGACCTTGTGCCCAACTAGAAGAAAAGCTCACTTGTATGTCCAAGTGAGCCTTCTTTACTATCAAGTCCATTCGATTCTACTCCTCGACCGCCTGAACCAATTGTTGATCTTTGGAGTCCAACTGTTCTTGGAGCTCAACCACCCATTTGGTCAGTTGCTCGACCTAAAATTGGGAGGACTCAAGCTGCACCTTGAGGGTTTTCATATCCCCTCCTCCTTACAACTCCTCCCTATCCGCCAAAGCCAACTTCGATCAGAGGAAGATATTGTAACCCATTTAGCCCACCTGTAACATGAGAATGTTAATCCACAATACCACAAAGAAAAAGGAATTCGATGAGAAATTATTGATCTTGTGCTTTCCATATTACAGTGGTAGGCTAATGCCCAGAGAACCCCGACCTGACTAAGGCCCATCAATTTTCATTGGTTAGGTAGGAAAAGCCCTGAGGTTAGCCACTTTAAAGCATTGCCACCGGTCATTCCTCCCTAGATGATAGAGGTCAAATTAGTTATTTCGTGGGATAGGTCGGTTGCAAAATGCGGCGAAGATAGCCAAGGGAATTAGAATAGTACTCATCACCAGGTTTTTCGAATAGGTTGTAGCCTATCACTGCTTTTTATTTTTCCTTATCGACTGTGGCCTTTTTTAGTGTCGAGCCTCTCTACTCGATAATCTGACTTTTTCCCCAACCCATAGGTCTACTTTGTATAAGCTCTTCTTGACGAGTGGATTGGGGTTCGAGCGCCTATTCAATTTATGGGGGCATAAGAGCTGAGGTTGATCGTGTCGAACCTTTCTCATTTCTTAAAGCCCTGGCTTGAGCTTCGATTTTGCTCCTGTCCATTATCTCTTCTCAATCTACAGACATAAATAAGACAAAAAGGCATCAAAATCGAGCAAAAAGAATAGCAATCACAATCAAAATGATCGATGAGAATCTCTACCTAGTCGATCGCCCGCAGGCAGGTCGAGTTGGGTCGGTGATAAGCCAGCCAATACCGGACACCTTTCTTCAACCAAAACTAAGGCCTCCATGTGCCCAAATTCGACCAAATTTCTAATAAAGGTATTAGACCAACTAGGTGTTTGGTTCCACGGCATCTCCATAAACCCTCTCCACTAACCCTTCGAAATGGCGAAATTCCATGGCCCCCAAACATAAAAAAAATATTTTTTCCACTCTTGGCCATATGAAGAAGCAAGGGATACTAAGAATTTTCAATGGGATCGAGCAGTCAAGTAGTAAAAACTAGACTCCTCAATACTACCCGACTTTCGCAATATGGGTAAGTGGAATAAATTTGAAAAATTGGCAAAGGAGACGGGTTGATTATACACATGCATTAGCATTGCAAAACTGTAAAGAGTGGCGAAACAATTGAGGAGCAGTTGGGTTACGAAAACTTATAGACCCACCAGGAGGTTGACTATCGCTTGGGTGAGGGGGAACCTAAGGCTGCATCTCAACCCTTCCTCAAACACTATTATACACTCCTACGAGGTCGATGCATTCTACCCCGAGTCTCTAGCACTAGCAACTCATACTCCTCAAGGATATGATACACCTCCCTAATTCGCACCAGGTCGGTGGGTGATATTTTGGAGGTTATTTTTGTATAGTGATTGGGTATAAACAATCAATCTCGAGACGTCATATAATCATATACTGTTACTGACCACATTCGACAGGAGGCTTCAACCCATCTAGCCTATTTGACCATCTCTCTAATCGACCAACCCCATCTGTTCGACTATTATCGACCAGGTGGCTCACTCCGACGTTGACTCATATCCACGACGAATTTATTGTTCTGGCAGGCAGCATGCCTCCACATTAATGGCGCATGACAACCGGTACAATCGTTGCCACCAACTCTTCCATCACCTTTGGTAGGGAGGCACCTGGCCATAGTACTGTACACCCTAGAAAACAAGAGATAATGTCACCTAAAATAGTACCAAGATCTAAACCATTAATCCCCTGGCAAGAGCTAAAGCTCACTACACCTGATAGGGACACCTTCGTCATATCACATACCAGGAGAAGGCTATATATACCTCATAACCAACCACGCTCCAAGTAATACCAAATACACTATAAACTCTCAATATTCTGTTCAATTATCACCTCTCGACCAGAACTAATTTAAACGTCAAAGTGCCTTCGCTGGAGGCACCTCAACTAATTTAACGTGTGTTGCTGTTGCAGATCTCAAACCTCAAGAAGAATAGCACTTGGATCATTCGACCTCCCTGGTCTAATTTGCCCAAACACCACCCTTTTCACTATAAACAACTTTCAACCCATCATTCTTGTTTTGCACTTTAACTAGCTTTATAAACTTGATAAATAAATTTGTAAGGTTAGGAATTCAAATATAACAATATATATATATATATATATATATTTAAAAAGAAAAGAAAAAATTGAAAGGGTTGTGCTTTGTGCCATGCGGATGACAAAAAACCAATTAATTCTATGGACATCCCTCGTCCCCATACTCCTCAATTCATTGCTCTTCCTATTTTAGTTCTGGTGAGCTTTCGCCCATTTGACAGGCAACATCCTTAAAACTCCCTGATTGCATCATCATCACCATCACACCAGAGTTTGAACAGAATACATTTGATCCTAGAACAAAAATTGCAAGCAAAACTATAACTGTACCCTTTAAACAATTCACGATCAAACAACCAACGCTTTCTAATGATACTTTAAAACTCTGCCTCAATGCCGTAAGGGACTCCAACGCAATCTAAAACTCTTTCCAACAGCCATCGAATGTCTCCCAAGTTGGCCATAATTGATGCTGCTTCACTTGACTCATATTGAAGATATTAATGGCAGAATCGCACTGCTAACTCTTGATTGGTCCGACTCATGATGGGAGAATCAAAAGATGATCAAGCAACAACAATAGCAAATCAAACACATAAGCTCAGGAACAAAAATGAATTCTTCAATTTATTCAAGTGTAACCAAACTGGTTTTTGGCAGAAGGCTGCGTAAAAAGGACGCAAGGAAATTAAAATAAAAAAGAGGTAGCCTCAGAAAGGTTACCTTTAATATTCGATAATATACAACATAGCATTGTAACGACTATAAGAACTATGGGGCACATAAAGAGAGCTCATTGTGACCCGAATATAGCATATAGGTACAATCATAAATAAAAATCCTGAGAGAATGAATACACCCACACGCACATGCTACACACTGTCAACATGAAAATTACAAGGGAACAAAATCTTTGTAGCTTTCAAACTTCATAAATCTAATTGTAAAACCACATTTATGAATGACTCATTTTCGCTATAAAACAACCAGCAGTAGTCACATTCGGCTTATATTCATCGATAACCAGCTCCACCATATGGCTGTTGACCATAATTTCCAGTACCCATCATATGATTATAACCTCCAGGCATGGTAGATCCAGGAGAAAATCCCATCTGCTGTTGCATGTTAATTCCTTGTCCCATACTCATGTTCATTCCCATACCCATATTTGCAGGTATATTCATGCCCATGTTCATGCCAGAACCCATCATTGCGTTTGGTGGAGGCCTGAGAGCACTGGCACCAGCACGGCCCATGCCAGAACCAGACCCCATGGCTTTACCCATGGTAACTGTAGATGTTACTGTAGCTGTAGTTGGTTTTTCCATCCTTTTCTCCTTGCGATTTATGGCATCAAAATCAACTCCAATATCAGCCAATGGATTTGTTTTAGCTGCATACAAAATTTTAATATCAACTATGCTAGGATATATATATGTTAAATTAAGTGTTTATATTCAATAAGAATATTAAAAATGCTACAACTTACGTCCAGATATATTCAAATTGACCAGTCCACGGCTCAGAGTTTCAGCCCAGACTGTGGATTTTGTCTCAAACTTTTCTTTTGATGATTGAGGAACTATAGCAGAAGATCCTGTTGAAGATGGATTAGTTGACATGAGGCTGCTTGATTGCACTTGTGGAGCCTGTGGACCCGTTTGTGAAGCTACGGGAACAGCAGAACCCGACTGTGAAAGAAAATTGTGCTGCGTAGGGGCTCCAGTGGAACTTGGAGGAACCATGTTTGCAGCAGCCGGACCCATAGTTATTGATTGTGAGTGGTAAGCTCCATAAACGCTGAGATTTGGTTGATTTGACAGTGAAAAACCACTTTGAGAGTGGAAACCCATCTGTGATGCTTGACCACCTTGAACTGGGAAGTTCAAAGCCATGGTTTGAGTCCCAAAACTTGTTTGTGAGACAGATTCTGCTGATTGATGAGGATAGCTTGTTTGTAAAGAAGGCAGATCAAGTTGAGTAGGAAAAGTTGCAGGCTGGCCAATTTGTGCTTGGAAACTGTTTTGCGGTCCATTCTGACCAGTTAGAGACGATAAACCTGCAGGCTGGCTGGTTTGTTCTTGGAAACTGTTTTGCAATGTATTCTGGCCAGTTAGAGATGATAAACCTGACTGTGCTGCAGGTTGATTGGCTTGAGAAGGAAAACCAGTATGAGAGACAGATTGGCTGGGTGGAACTGCATAACCAGTTTGTGTGTTGGCAAAAGATGAAGGCACAGACAGTGGGAGAATATCAGCTAATATATCAATATCCAGCTTGGGGGTTGACAATTCCCGTTGCATAAGCTGTGTGCTTGTAGGGAGTTGCACAGAAGGATCTGATGGCACCTGAGTTGCATCATGAAAAGTACCCCCAAATTCAGTTGCTGCCTTTTGAGGAACTGGTTGGGGCACATCAAAGCTTTGGCTGGAGCTTGTATTGAAGGAATTTGGGGATGTATTGATCTGTTGTTGAATTGATACACCATCTGTAGAAGGAACGGCTTTAAATGGACCATCCCCAAATGGATCATCAAAAGGCTGCACAAAGGCCATAAGTTTAATTCTGGAAAAGCACAACATTCCAACACAAGACAACCGATGGGAAGAAAAAGAAGAATCACATCAACTTTCTAAAATGGCTTCTTAACAAGTAAAGAAAAGAAGCTCCTCACTGGCTAAATTATTTTATCAGGCACAAGGGTCCAAACTTCAAGCGCATTTTCGAACTTGAAAAATACATCTGGACATAAATATCAGTACAGAAAAAAGAGGGGTGGATTGAGGATATCAGAAACAAGAGGAAACTAAGGTAATAAGAGGTGAATAAAACAACCTTACTTCTCATGTGCATGCATAAACATCATTGCAACTTTTACTTTTTAGCAGATGAGTGACACCAAGGGGTGGAATTAGAAGAAAGCCTACAAGAAGCAACTATTATTCTATATACGGTCTACACATATTGCCTTTATAAACCATCTCTGTAGTTGCTTATAGCCCAGTGCGTACTTTCTGAATATTAAACACATTTATGCATGAGGCAAAAGGAGTGTTTGAGTGTGTCTTTAAGAATAACAGAAACTGTCGGAAACTGTGGCTGTACGAGGTGAATAACACAACCTTCCTTCACATATATCCCTTCAGCAGGGTGACTTCAAGGAATGAAATTAGAAGAAAGGCTACAAGAAACTATTATTCTACATGGTCTATGAATATTTGCTTGCACCATTGAACCATTCCCTGGGTTGCTTCTTATAGCTCATTTTCCCATGAAAGTGCTAAAGCAAGAATATCACCTTGTGGCTTCCACAGGTAATTGAGAGTTACAGTATCAGAACAAGGTTAGGGTTAGCAAACAAACAACTAATCAATTGCAATTAATTAAGTTTCCGTAATTTCTTGGAGCTCATACTGTAAACATCGTAAGATTGCATGGCATATCCTTTTCTGATTCAACAATAAATCTAGATTTGCAGCCAGAACTTGGTAAAACTTTTGTCAAGTCAAAGAAGGACGGTGATGGAAAACATATGGAGAAAAGGCCAAATGATCAAAAAGCGAAGGCTTACATATTCCATGTCCAGAAGATCATAACCACTAAAAACAAAACACCGCTTCCATTTTACACAATTTTGAAAAGAGTACAAAGTATGAAACAAGTCATCACTCCATGCAAATATTATACACGCAGAGTACCTGGTTATTCATGGATGTGGGTGGTGCAGCTACAAATGTGGATCCAGAATTAATGTTTGCCGAAGCATTAGCTTCAGGGGTCATGACAGGCTGGCTAGCAGGCACTAGAGCCAATGAATCAGACAAAGAACTCAGTAAATCCATTTCCACAGCAGATGTAGCAGGACCAGTACCATCTGATGTAGCTGGGACAGCTATTCAGATATTTCAAAAAAAATAAAAAGGAAAATGAGTCCCTAATGGGTGGTAGCTTACAACAATGAATAAGTAAACAATGAAAAACATTCTCAATCATGCCAGATTGAGCAATAGTCGCAAACTCATATGATGCCAAATGGATATGGCAACAGAGCAATTAACTTAGATATTTTCCACGGCGGGAGAATGTGTATGTTGAGCCTCCTCTTTTTAACTCTTTCTTATTACAGGACAGCTTACCACAAACGGGGAGGGGGTTAGAGTTCCACATGCTTGAAATTGGCAATTTTACATGAGGGTCAATTTGGTTCAAAGATGGCAGAGAAACTAGAAGGAAATAGTTTCATATATTTGGTCACATCGAAACTTTATACAAGTATCAGAAAATCAATAAGACGTGGATATTGAATTCTTGTAAATAAGAGAATGTATGGTTTCTCCATCACAAGACAGTATGGATGCAAGTGCAGTAAAACAAAATTCAGCCAAAATCTAGGTTAACCGTAAATTTGAGAATCATAGAGAAATATTTCCAAAATAAACAGTTTATCAGTACTTGACTTAATAATCCCAGCAATTTTTGTTCAATTTTCAACAACGCCAAACTTTTAGAAGGGTGGGGGAAGGAAACACCATAAAGTATTTTCAGAAAGTATCTCCACAACTTTTAGACACAAGTCCATTTTCAAAGAAGATTGCTTCCCTGCTATTGCGAATGAAAATTCAGCGGGTAAACCAAACACATTTTCCGTTTTCAATCAATCACATCAACTAATCAATTTTTCATGTCAACCAAACCCGACAAACTTTTATTTTCTCATCAACCAAGCCATTCATATTTTCATTTTCGCATAATATCCAAGGAAACATTATTTTCAACCTGCAGGAACAAATTTCCTGAAAATGAAAACAAAAACTAAATACATCCTCATCATTCTCCTTTTTACCTTTTCCCCCATTTCCTGTGGATTTTTATAGCTGGAAGGAAATTGGTCGGGCTAATTTTCCATATATAGGCAAAGCATATGTTGGCCATAATTACTAGAGTAATATATAATCTCACTTAAAGTTAAGAATACAAATCATTTTGCAGATAATACACATGTACACATCACATGGAATTTCCATAGGAGAATTTATCACAGAACCAAGACAAGCACACTTTGTCTGTCCCTCTTCATTCTAGCTCAAATGGACCTTGTGATCAGAAATGAAACCATTTCAACATAGCAAATGATGATAAACATAATAATACTAACTCGAAAAGTGTGTGGCATGACAGATGCTCATACAAATCACCTATCAACTCAATCAAACAAAATAATCCAGAAACCAGAAGGCAAAAACGAAATAAACCAATGCCATACAATTCCTATTATAATTATTTCGTTACCAGAAAATGATCCTCTTGGGTCAAATTCATCAAATCCATCAACCTCCTTGTCGTTGTGTTGAGCAGCAGACACAGCTGAAGCAGCAACAGGCGCCAAAGCAGATGCATGTGATGAAGCAGAAGCAGGCGGTGAAGCAGAAGAAGGTGGTGAAGCAGGAGCAGGTGCAGCACCTGCAGTTGTTGTATGGCTCGGACTAGCAACTGTGGGAGAGGATGCTTTTGGGGCATATGCTTGTGAAGATTCCCCATCCCTGTTAATGATAAGAATTTAGAACCAATTCAGAAACTGCCAAACAGCAGGCAGGTGATGGATACAAGCTTGTACCTTTCACTATAAGTAGGACTGCGAGTAGCACCAACAGCATCCTCATACCTAGGGGGTGCACCAAAGCTTTGCCCAGAATATTTACGATCAAGCCCCTTGCCAATAGCACTGATTTGGAATAAACAAAATAATAACTCCAGTTAATAATTTTCCATAGGGCCAAGCATGAGAATAACATGTAGAAATAGGTCCACTACGAGTACCTTCCATCTTGAGAATGATCATCAGCTTTGGCACCACTTCCTCTGCAAAAGGAATAAAGTACAAGTTGGAAAATTATTATAAATCAAAGTGTAGTTATTTTCCAATGTGTAATAGGAACTTAAAACAAACTAGACACATATTTAGATAAACATAGATCACACTCCAATGGGTTATGAATGTAATAAGCTAGCACTCCTAGAAATCAATCTAATTTTATGGCAGTACACAGGCAACATATCACTCAAGTGGACTACGAATGTGAAGAAGGATTTAACTAAGTTAATCTAAATGGATCTGATGACTTCACTGAGACTGAAATTGAAGGTTCCAATGAGGATTACCAGCTTCCTCATAATTGGTTGTTAAGTGTTTGCTATGCAGCTTCCTGTAAGGTCAAGGTCATTATTTATCAGAAGGAGCATAGGCAAGTTTTCTCTTTATTGCTGTTGTAAGGCTCCAACTACAACTAGGTTCCTTAACAAACAATTTAAATATAATAGCCTTACAATCTAATGTGACCTTAAACTTTTATTTTTCAAAGCAATTTCTCTAAGATGCCTCTATGCTGCAAGCAAAATAATTTGTAAAGTATTCATATATTTCTTTCATACTTCCTTGTACCATGTGTCAAGTGCTATGTCCCGCTTCTATGCTCTCTTATTTTAACTGAGTTTTATTAAATGTAAAAGCATGTAAACAAATACCATAATCTAAAAAAAGATCAAGCAACTCCACAGCTTTTGTAAATATTTAAGATAAACTAAATAACAGCTAGTCTCACTAGCTCTGCATTTAGACAGGTAAACTTATCTCTGCGCAGCAAAGTACATATTACATAGTTTTAGCAGCGGCAAAATATTGGCATGTGGGCTCCTTAAGCACTCTTTTTCACATTTAGCGGAATTAATTTGAGGACCAATTTTTTTGAGATAAAATTTATGTTTTAACATTTCATATTCTACCAACATAATGACAACTGTATTATTCTAAAAAGAACACAGTGCTCATAAAACAACCAATTAATAGAACATGAAGGGGACCTGTTTCACAAGCTTTATTGTTTCCAACTTGTTTTTGGTGGATTACGAGCAGCTATAGATGATCTTAAGGAAGCACCTACCCTGGCTTGAAAGGACTTCATGATGCCTTATTGCCTTCAATAGACAAAATTTTGTTCTTGAGAGGCAATAAAACTGTTTGCAAACCTCATGTGTTTATTGCATTTTGGCAGTGATTTTTCTAATTTTCGTTTAATTAAACTCTTCATCCTTGCTCAAACGATTTAGAACATTATTTACAAATTACTACCTTTAGCAACTGCTCAAAACTAATTCACCTACAGCTGAATTGATTTGAACAGTTTTGCAATAAAAATTTGTACAAATCAGATCCTAGAAATGCATCAGGAAACTGACACTTGCATTTACATTCTTCAAGAATTACTACTTATTTAGTTCAAATTGCTAACTTGAGATCCTATGCTCTTACTCCCCATATTTCTTCACATAGTCCATTAGGTTTTACACTTAGTAAGCAATTTCCTGAATACATTGTCAGTCATCATAAGTTTTCAACTCTTATAATGCTAATCAGCAAAGTTATAGAATATGCTCTCCAAAGAAAATTAAGTCTAAAACCTTTATCACAAATTTGATTCTGATTCGGTAATATGGGTATTCAACACACCTGGAAGTGTATTGGCCATCATCCTCATTTGGAGGATTCCTATCTTGATCAGCACTTCTGCTTCTTGATCCATGATGATAATCATCAATGCTTTGTCCTCTTCCTCGGTAGTCATCATCTCTGTACCCATCTCGACCATAGCGCTCTTCATAATCTCGACTGTACCTGTCCCCCTCACAGCCATATGAATCCCCATAATGCCCATATTTATCGTCATCTCTGGAACCCAAATCTCTTTCTCTCCCATAGCCATTCCGATCATCATCTCGGTTTCCATATCGGCCTTCATAACGATCATCGTCATATCTGTCTCCATATCCTCCAGAGCTCGAGAAAGATCCAGGCCGATACATGCTACCTGTGGCAGTGCTACGGTACCTATTGAATAGTAATTGAATAAAATAAGGCTTTTGGGAAACCACAAATCTGTTTAGTTTATGCTAATCACCATGCATGCAGTACTTGCAGACATAAACAAACTAGAGAAGCATGAAAAATGTCATAAATTAGAAAGAAAACTGAACAAAAAAATATTCCAAACCACAGAGGGTTTCTAACATAAGAAACTGCATAACACAAACACAAAAAAGGAAAACAAAGAAAGAAACAGAAATAGTATATCATCGAAACTAATCATGCATAGTTAATTTTCTATGCATAAACCAATATGGTATTTATTCAATGCAGCTAGGGAACAGAATCAACAATCAAATAGGTAATGACTTGACTGATCTTGATGTACTATTCTTCAAGTCTTAGCCTTTGCCTTGCTAGCACGCCCAAAGACAAAAAAAGATCGGTCAAAGTCTACCTTTGCATTTCTACCAAAGGCATATAGGGGTGGGGTTTACTTAGAATAGAAGAAGACTAAGCAAGATAGGATAGAGTGCCAAATATAACACTTTCATCGGCTTGAATTGGTCAAACACTTCCACCACTTGCTTGAGAGATGATATCCTTTGTGCATGCTATTAGTTCAGCAGGAGCTCAATGAGGAGTAATAGGAGGTATGGGCCAAAAATTCACAAGAAGAAGTATTTGAATAGGAGGAATGGGCCAATATCAACAAGTATTTGAGTTCATTACTGTTCTATTCCACAGAACCACAAACCATCATGACCGAAGGAGCCATATATAAGTTGATGGCAGTTAATATAGCAAGACTACAAGATCTATATGACAAATTTGCATAAGCTTAAGTGAGTTTGCTTCCCACCAAAGAGTCAAGTAATGGATTCTATATATTTCACCTTTGAATTGCTAGCTGTTAAAAGAGAATAACCCAAATCCATTATTCCCCAATTAAAAAAAGGAACCAATATAATTGTGACCCTGTAGATGAATAATAAAATCCCATATTTAGCAACCATATTGCAAATTGCTATGCCATACATGAATCCTTTTGCTTTTCCAATCACAAGAGTCATTAAATCCAAAGAACTTCCTACCACATGAATTAACCATTATGGCATTATCATGATTGTTTGCCTTTTATCTACCTTCTTTTGTTGTATGGAATTACCAATAAAACAAAGCTTTGATTCTTTAATTAAATGGAAATTGATTCAAAGCACAAAACCCAACAATATATTTCTTGCGTTTGCATTTCATCTTGCTATAGTTTCCAAGGGTTGTTGACATAGTCCTAGAAATACAGCACAAAAGATTGCAAGGATTTCAATCAATAATAAACAAAATCAGAAGGAACCCATAATATTTTCTACAACTTAAGGATGCACAGAAGTTGCTCTCTTCATAGAATCTACATATTAAACCCAAAGTAAAACCATCTTCAAAAGGTTCATTTTGAAAATTTGAAGGAACTATATGTAGTTAAGTATACAAGAATCAGGGGAGTAGACACAGCTCCCCAAATTGCTGGCTCACACAAAAATTCAAACCTGAACCACAAGTCAATCCAACATCTAAAATTCAGTGCCAGATAATTGAATTTATGTTCACAAAACTAGAAGTAGATATCATCCCAGAATATATGAACAAAAGCATAGTTTTAAGTTTCCAAGCTTAAACATAACACTCAGTGAGTGCTGAGATGATGTCATGGCAAGCAATAGAATTAACAATCAAGTATATGAGTTCTTAATTTCCAACGGAAGTATAGCAAAGGCAGCCTTCAAAATTTCTAGTAGTACCACAGAAATAGATAACTCATTATACAACATCCAATGGTAAACATAAGCATCACCAAGCAAACCCATCCACAAGATAATTTACAAGTTGAACAGCCAGCATACAATGAAGTCAGCTAACAGAATACTTATAATGCTCACTTACTTGTCCCTATTAGCAGCAGCTTTCTGACGAACTTCTTGTATTCTTTCCTTGTCATTTACAAGAACTACAAGACTCTGAGACTTTTTTCTAACATTGTTTCCCTGGTCTTTCCCACTGGAATCAATATATTGAAAATCCGACAATGTCTACCATAAGAGAAAAAATTATAAGTGGCGTATGTCAACCTACTTTTCCAGAGAAGCTCTACTAGAAAAGAATTAAAATGATAAAGAAACTAACTGATATTTGATATGCATGTTCTCTGATGTCATCTATGACCCGCTCTGACCCATGGGCAACCAGGTACTCCAAAACAGTCAAAGCCTGCAAAAAGCAGCAGCCGGAAAAATAAAGGGCTCACTTGATTGTTAGAAAATGGTAGCTGCTCAGACAGCAGCACTGGAAAAAGATGCAACAAACGCAAAGCACAATAGGCATCAGGTTAAGCATTTGAAAGAGAGAAGTTGATTAACATGATGAAAGATTCCATAAAAAGGGTCATTGCTTTACGCCTTTACCAACAATATGCAAAAAGAATCAGTTGAATCTCCCCCAAATATGTATCTGAGGGAACTTGGACATGAGACAATACACCAAGGATTACAATGAATAGTAAAGTTGAAATTTTCAAATTAAGGAAAACAGACCTTGTACACATGCCGCCAATTTTTTCCGGTATCATTTGTGCGCTTCCAGATCACTGACATGATCATCTGATACTCATGACTGTTGAAACTCAGAAATGAGTACATTCTAAATGAAGAGTTAACCTCATGAAGTACTCCATATTGAATAAATTGGAACTTACTAGTTTCTGGTTGCCTGAGCGATATCAGCAAGTAGGGATCCATGAGGACCCCAGGGCTCATTGCTAGTTGCATCAAGAACCTGAAAACAGAAAACCAAAAACACTTAAAACCAACGAAAAGAACTAGACAACAAACAGCTCACTCTACCAATCTATAATCATTGTTGGAATTAAACACTGGCCAAAAACACCTTCGCATAAAAACTAAGAAAACCCCAATATAAAATTAGAAAAGAATAAGTCAGTCAATCACAAGAGAAAAGAAGACAATCACCTTCTGCTCAATTGAAGGGACCTTTAGAACTTTCTTGTTGACCTCTCTCTTACTGCAAGATGACATATAAATCATTCATCGGAAATGCTTGGTATCCAAATTAAGACAGTATCTTCAATAAAACTACTAAAATTAATGAATGAGGAGAACAATATACATTAATTAGCAAAACAGAAGAATACCAAATAGTTCAAGATCAATGATTCATAAATTGCTAATGCAACTTCAACTATTATCTTCCAGATGAACATCTTTTTTTCTTTTTCACTCTGGAGAATCTTAATTCAAGATACAATAACAGAAGAGAAGGTGGTCCACAAATAAAGTGCAGTGATAATATAGCACGTATACAGGTTAAAAAATTAAACTCACAGATCGCGCACAGTTTGACCAATAGCCTTCTTCATTTCACCTCAGGCTCGGGAGAAGCCAAATTAGCAAGCCCTTTTCGAATTATGGCCTGCACAGCCAAAAGGCAAGCAGTATATCACTCACGGAGCAAAAAAGTTATTCATATTTCTTAGATTTTCTCTTCATTGAATTATTAATGAGAGCTTCCAAGAAATAAATCTCATTTCTAAAATAAAAATATTGCCGGTATCATTGTTCCACTTGGATCAATTAAATCATAGAAAGGGAATGTCACAGGAGACATGAACTTTCTAAGAAAACTCTAACATCAATCCAGAAAACCAATTAACAGGAAAAGAAAAAACCAGAAACAGAGATGTTGAGGATTATGCAATAACAATGTGATAAAGGATCAAAATCTCCCAAAAGCAAATGAATCTTCATGTAACCATCCACGCCAACTCAAAATAATATCTATCTGAAAAATCAACTACCAATGGAGAGGTGGCCAGCTGAACTTTATACGAATAGCTGGCGGAAATTAGATCTGCAACCCTATAAAATAAATTGAACAACCCAATAATTATAACGCATTAAATAACAAAAATCTTGAAGAAGAAGAAGATCACACCTGAAAAATTTACAGCTTCTTCACACTATACCAGATCTGGAAGAGAGACAAAGAGAGGGGAGAGAGGGGGGAATGAGGTTGATGGCCGTAAAGATCGAGAGAGAGAGAGAGAGAAGTGGGTCGCGGAAAAGGCGAACCAAGAGAAAAAAGGTGCCCAACGTCGAAAATTCGTCGAATTGAACGGCAGAGCTGTCTTTTGCTGTACTAATTGCAGTAAATAAAGAATTAAATAAAAAAATAAATAGCTTTTTAATGTGAGAAGAATAAACTTATTCAGCGTTTGAAATGTAAAATGTTGTTTTTTTGTGCGTGGGGTCGCACCATGTTTGAATAAAAGAACTGTCGACAGCGCAAGTTGCCCGGAGGGGTATTTTGGTCCAATTGAAATTTGATCAAGTAATAATTAGACTATATTGTTTTACGTTTTCCAAAATAATTTTTAATTCTTAAAAAAATTTCAAAATGAAAACACATTCTTCAAATTTTTTCTTAAAAAACACAAATTTTACACCAAAAAAATCCTCTTAATTCACCCAAAAAGCCTTATACCCTAAAAATTATACCTACCTCCTCATTTTTTCAATCTATTTTTCAAATCACTCATTCATTTATCACTTTCTTACTTCACTCATTCATATATACACACACATATATACATATATAAAAATATTAAAATTTCACTAGTTAAAAAAATGTAAAACTTATGTTTACAAATTTAATTAAACTAATTGTCGAAAAAATGAATTAAACTTAATTAAATAGTATTTATGTTATTACTAAATACTTTATTTATTGAATAGCATGTTAAATTAATTAAATTTACTTATTAATTAAATAATATATTAGTTATATTTAATATTTAATGTACTAATTAAATTTTATATTTATTTAATAAATAAATTAAGATTTTTTAAAGATCTTATGGAAGATGATCAAATTTAAAACGAGTTAACAAAATTCAGAAAAACGATTACCCAAAAATTTAACAAGTCAACTCATGCTTCCAGATCTACTACCCAAATGCCCTTCAACGCCCTTTCTTGGCTAATATGGGCAAACAACGGGTTATCTAGAGGTACATGAAAAACTGTTAAATTATGAAACCTGTTTGAATAATTTAGTAAATAAATCTAAAACCTTCAACATAAGTCTAGTCTAATAATGACCACAAATACAGAGAAAGTATCTAACTCATAGTTGTTTAACATGGAATTCCTTAGCCTTTCATTAGGTTATGGTAAATAAAATAAAGGAAACTAACCTTGGGGACTTCAGCACCAAAGGTTTGAAGCTTTAATCAACTTTAAATATATTATTGATTTACAAAAATAAAATTACAAAAAGTGTTTACAGAAATCAAAAATATGAAAACTTGAAAGAAAACTCAAAAATTTTTAGGCTCCCCAACTATACAATTGAGAGCCCTTAAATAGAAAAGAAAAGAAACTATTATGAATTTCAAAATATAATTCTAAAGTTTGAATAGTAAAAGTAAAACACTGTGCGAATTTTAAAATCTTTGAATCCAGAACAGTAAAAAGCAAAAAGTGGATGAATAGTATCTGTATATAATTCAGATTACTATTTTTAACTTATTACAGCAATAAGTTTTGAAAGGACCACGGCGGCTTTCTCCACTCACACCATGATCTCATTGTATACGTCATTCAATCATGATTGATTTTCCTTTCTAAGAGACTCTAGCATTTTATCCAGAGCTTCTTTAGAGTAAGAAGAGATATCATCCTCAAGGCTCTGTGATTCTCCAGCCAAACATCCAAATTGGTTTTCATTCGTTTTTGATTTAGATGAGATTGCCACTGACACAGTATCTCCAGTATCACTGAAAATTTCAATATCTTCATCTTCATCAACAAACTAATCATTCAGCTCCTCTTGGACTATATTAAGAACCTCTTTAAGAAGATCGGCTTTTGATAATTCGCCCTTCCTCATTTTTATTTTTTCAGAAGCCTTTCCAAGAATTGATGAGGCTTCTTGTTTCTTATCTTTATTCAATTTTTCTTTATAATATTAAGTGGTTTGAGTAATATTATTCAAAGTTTCATGTCCCTCTATTTGGCCTTTATCTTTATCCATCTGCAACATCTTGTTCCAAAATTTGATAAAGAAGATACGGTAAAGACATGGGATATTATTCTCAATAGTACTAACTTCAGGGATTCACTTCCAAATCCAAGGAATGGAAAATTCCATGAAAAAGAACATATCAACTTTACTTTCCACCATTTGGTCAGAAGTTTTAGCTTCAAGAAGTTTAGGAGAACATTTACTCCACTGATCAAATGCTTGTTGAAACTGCTCTGGCAAAATTTTATGACTTGGACCATATGATTTCCACCATTTTAAAAACCAAATTGGCAAAGAATTTTTAAAAACTTCAAGACATACTTTTATAAACCAAGTATGTTTTCTCCTGGGATTTTCATAAAGAAAAAATATTTGTAAAAGCCTGGATATAATCCCAATAGTTAAATTTAAAAATAACTCTATTATCCTTAATAAGAAATTCTTTCTCTTTAAGAGAAGAAATTCCCTATTCCTCAATTGAAATGAGTTTTTTATAATAATTTTTGAAAAATTTAAAATAGATTTGTCTTGTGAGCTAGGGAAGAAATGGTTAATCTCACAAAAACCAGTAGTAATAAGTATATTTTCAAAATAAGAACATGGCTTATAAGAACTAGTTGCATATGATACAAAATCAAGATACCTTTGGATTATCTCTCCATTTGAGATCATTATATTCATGTATCATTATTAAATCCTTATAATCTTTTTGTTCAAAAGTTGTGAGAGAATCCTCATCAATAGGAAAAGTCTTATTAGTCACAACATCAACGAAAGAAGGATTAGAAGATCTATTAGATTCTTCTGGTTTCAAAGAGGTTGATTGGCTTGAACTTGAAGTTCTATTAGAATTTTCCTTAAATTTTTGAAATTGTAGAAATTCTGCAACCAATAGGTCAACTGTATAGGTAGGGTTAGAGGTTTGAGAAGCATATGATGCTTGGGAAACAAGTGAAGCTATGAGTTTCTGTTTGCCATGTTGTATTAATGGCCTAGGATTAGTTGAATTTGATTCTCGACCTCCTCTATTAGATAAGGGATTTGACCCTCTTCCTCTATTATGAGGAATCATAAATCATGCAAAAATTCACGAGTCAAAAAGTCAGGAAGACCATTATCTATCCCTTTTTTATAAATAATTTTGAAATCAAACGGAGCTAAATATGCTTGCCACCGTGCAAATATTTGTTTGTAAACATCATGTTTAAAATCTTTTTTAAACATAAATTGTGCAGCTTGACAATCAGTTCACTTACTTGAACAAAATCTAACCAAAATCTCTTATTTATTATTAGGATTAATTTATTTTAGAATACCTCCATAACCACTATCAGAAGCATCTATTTCAACAATTTTTTTCCAATTAGAATTAGAAAGCATAAGACAAGGTAATTTATTAACCTTTTCTTTTATCTTAATAATTGCATGGGTGGGAATATCACTCCACGGCTTAGGATTTTTCTTTAACCTATCATAAAGAACAGTAGTATCTCTAGCTAAATTTTTGTAATAAGAGGAAATATAATTAAGACTTCCTAAAAACCTTTGCAACTGAGTTTTATTAGTTATCTTATCAGGAAATTTAGAAGCAAACTTGATACTTCTATTGATAGGAATTATTTTTCCTTTTTCAATAAAATGACCTAAAAATTTAATTTTAGTTTGAAATAAAATCATTTTTGATTTTGAAATGACTAAACCGTTATTAGTAATAATCTGTTGAAAGATATTAAGATGTTTAAAATGGTTTTCTATAGTATTAGAGAAAACAAGAATATCATCAATGTAGACAATAATAAAATTACTATAAGGATTAAAAATATTATTCATAATTTTTTGAAATTCAAAAGGGGCATTTTTTAATCCAAAAGGCATTACATTCCATTCATATTGACCGAAAGGAACATTAAAAGCCATTTTAAACCTATCTTTTTTCTATTATTTGAATTTGTCAATACCCTGATTTTAAATCAAATTTAGAAAAGATATTAGCATCGAACAATCTATCAAGTAAATCCTTTTTATTAAGGATAGGGCATTTAATCAATTTTAAAACTTTATTTAAAGGTTTATAATTAATTACTAATCTAGGGGCACCACGCTCTTGTTCATTATATTTATTAACATAAAAAGTAGTACAAGATCAAGGAGATTTAGTAGGCCTTATTAAACGTTTTTGCAATAAAGAGTCAATCTTTTTTTGCAGTAAGCCAGATATTCAGAATTCATCTAGCAAGGTCTAGCTTTCGTTGGGACATTCCCATCAAAACTATCTTCGTAAAGAAGATCAACAATATGCTTTTTCCTATTCCAAAAAGCATTAGGGTGTTCATAACACGCAGACAAAGAGAATTGATTTTCAAGAAAAGCAATTTTTTCTTTAAGTTTAGGATTATTAAGTTAATCATCAATATTAAGACTTATAATTTCTAGTTTTAGAGAATTAATATGATTATTTTTAGCTTTTAATAAATCCTCAATCCTATTTAAAATTCTAGAAAAGGGTTCAGTTATAAACTAAAAATGTAAATCTTCACCATCAAAAGTTCCTATAAAACCATTTTGATCAACATTTTTAAGCGAAAAGATTTTCTTTAAAAAAGGAGTACCAAGTATAAATTAGTTAGAAATATTTTTGACTAATAAAAAACTTAAAGGAATACAAGTTTTATTCATGCAAACAAAAGCTTTTGACAATTTAAAACTAATATCAAGTTTTTCACCATTTGCAGTGCGCAAAACATGAGAAGTTTTCTCAAAGTACCTAGTAGGTATAAGACCTTCTTGAATGCAATTAAGATTAGCACCACTATCTATTAATGCAATTAATTCTTTTGAGAATTTATTATCTATCAAAAGATTAATTTTAATTAATCACTTTTGAGATGTAACCATTTCCAATTTAGAAAGGAAATCATCACTTTGTAAATTATTAGAAACATCAGGAAAGTTATCAAATAAATTATCAATCCTAGGTATAACTTGTTTTCCTTGAAAATTTTCTAATTTCCTAAGTTTTTCTTCAAAAAATATATTATTCCTTTTAATCTCTATTGTTTCATTTTTTAAATTATTAACTTCCTGTTTCAAATCATCAACAGAAGTTGGACTATCCTTTTTGTTTCTATTATCTAACATCTTATAAACCTCTGCCATAGAATAAGATTCATTATCATTATTATTAGAAGCAAATGTCGCTTTAGAAGACAAAGATGAAGATGAAGAAACATTTTCAAATTGATCTATAATTTTAGATTTTAAAATTGGATCTTTAACTAATTTAAGAAATTCAAAAACTCTATTATTATCAATAACATTCACATTTAAATCATTGAACTGTAACATAAGTTTATATAAATCTTCACTATCAAATTTATTACTATCACTATTAATACAAGAATTACCATTTTGATGAAGAATACATTCAGAATCCGAACTATTATTAAAACATTCATTTAAAGAATTCTCATCAGAAAAAAAAGAACCATTATTATAATCACTATCAGAAGAATCAAGTATAAGCTTAAAAAGAACAACTTTAATTTTATCATCAATATATAGATTATTAATTTTAGACATCATTTTACATTTATCAGCATAATAACCAATTTTACCACATTTCTAGCAAGCATCATATTTTTTAAACCTTTTATGAAGTTTTCTATTAAATTTTTTACTTTCTCTCCTATCCTCTTGTTCTTTCTCTCTAGATTTTTTATGAGATTTTTTCTATATTTTTTCTTTCTATAACAAACATCTTTATCTTTCTGATTTTTATTATTATCAATTTGTTTAGGAATATCCATACCAAATTGACTACAAAATGTCCTAATTGTTTTTTCTCAGTAATATTATTACGTTTTATTTGCTGATTCAATTTTATCTTATTACACAAATTTAAACCTTCTTGGATACAGGTTCCAATTAACTTACCATAGGTGAATTTATCATAATCAATATTAACCTCATTTTGCCTAAGTGTCTTTCTAACTCTTTCAGCAAAACAATGAAGGCAAACCATCAATAAATTTAGATTTCCAATTAGCACTATTAGACTTAGGAAGTTCCAAAACTCTAGAAAGGAGGTATCTTTATACCACCTAAAAGAAGTAAGACTCTAACACTTTAAACCATTTAATAAGGTTCTAATGTGTTCAGAATTATTAGTCCATCTGCCAGTAAAATGTTCTATTATAGTAACAATCAAGGTATAAGCAACATTTTCAACATTTGTACTAGTACCTTCTTGTTTAACGGTATTTAGAATCTCTTCTTTTTTAGCAAGAGTCAAATAGTTATCCCACCAGCTTTTAAGTTGACCAGTAAAACCATCTATTATCATCTTAGCAACAGTTTTATCATAATTGCCATTATTTTTACAAATAGTAGAATACATTAACATACGATGCACTAAATTTTAAATATGATGCTCTGTAAAACCATCTAAATTTCACTCATAAATATATTTACCAGAGTAGGAATTATTAAGAAGCAAATCCTGCTCTTCATGCAAAACATCTTAAGGTGAGGGGCGAGGATAATAATAAGTACGCATAGTAGAACGATCAGCATATTTCTGAAGTTTATTAATTTCATCATTAATAGCATGTTGATAAGATTCATCATCAAATCTATTACTAAGAGTAGAGATTTTAAACTCAACAAATTTTTTAGTTATTAGCTTTTCAAGTTCAGACATATCATGTAATCTAAAGTTATCAATATCAGGAGGTGGTTGAATACTAGGCATGTTAATTGACTCTGGAGAAGGAGAGATAACAACTTTCTCCAATCTAACTTCCAGATCACCTAATGATTTATTAGTTCTATGAATATTATTAATAATAGTAGAAAGTTTTTGATCAAAAGAAACTAGACTTTCACCAAGAACATTTAAATACAAATTAGCATAATTTTGTTGCTGTATTAAAAGATTAATTTCTCTAGAAGTGACATGCATATGATCACTAACCACCAATTTATTAAATGCAGAAAAATAGAAATTTTTATTTCCTTCCACATAAAAACTCTCTTGAGGGGGAAAAATATATTTCTGTTTGTGACCACTTTCAACAATATAAGTTCATTTCAAAACCAAAAGGTATGGTTCAATATAAGTAACCATGAACCAAGGAACAAAAGGAATTAATTGATTTTTTTCAATCACGAATTTATAAAATTCATTTTGAAAATCAGATTGTTGTTCTTTGGTAAAATTATTAAAAAACCAATCATGAAACATTTTCCATCGTTCTTTATTAAACTCAGTTTTTATTAAATTTCTATTATAAGAACTAGGAATAAAATTCATTTTGTTTGTAATCATTTAAAACAAAAAATTAAATGTGAATATTTTTCACAGAAAAGTCCATGTCAGACTCAGTTGGTTCCACAAAATCATCACTATTATTATCAATTGGGACACCATGAACAATATTAGAAGATGAATTTTTTAATTTATCATATCTTGTATCTAGATTATTATCTTTTCTAACTTCAAGAACAAATTCTTTTATTCTAGAAGTTGAAGCATGAGACATAATTGGACTCTCGATTGTATAATCTAATGGATCAAGAAAAGAAAACGAAAATATGGTAGATCTAGAGGATTTTAGTAAATTTTCAGCATTAGATCTAAATTGAATAGAAACATCTCCATCTGGAGTTTAAATTATTTGTTTGACCTCAGTATTAATAACAAGTTGGATTGGAACTGCCTTTTCCATCATCCAATTTTCAAGAAATTTAACTTCATCCCATTTTATAGGTCTGCGGGTTGTAATATGTGATTGACAAAAATTAGTTTCAATTAAAATTATTTCATTAGTATATTTGTTAATCATTTTGCACATTGGATTCAAAGTATAAAGTGGTTTATAATATATACGATAACAAATACAAATAGTTTCAGTATTAGGCAACTTAACATTTAAAGTAACAACATGTAAAATATTAATATCAGAAAGAGATAGCTGCAAATTTGGATAAATATCAAAATAAACCAGGCTATGTGCCAAGTTGGATTGTATAATACCCATTATTGAATGCTTCCAATTCAAATTACAAGCATCACGCAAAATAGCCGCAAAACTATTAGGTAAATTATCAAGGTTAAGAGGTTTAAAAGCAACTTGAATTAAACTAATATGAAGAAAGCGATAATCAGAATTATATTTATTAATATAAGATCTATGTAGCAATTATAAAGAAATATCATATTTACTAAGAGGAATATATTCCTCAATGGTTTTAACAATCTATTTTAAACCAATTTTTTCAAAGGTACCAAATTGATAAATTAGTTTTGGATCCACTTTAGGAATGGTCCATTTATTAAGCAAATCAATATTTCTAGGAAGATCTATTTCTTCCAAACAAGTATTTTTGATTGAAGAAGATTTTCCTTTAAGAAAATTCATATTTTTAAGGAAATGTGTTAAACAACCAGAGGAAAATACAACCAATAATCCATGGCTCTGATACCAATAAAGGTCAGGATCTTATGGAGGACGATCAAATTTAAAATGAGTTCACAAAATTTAGGAAAACGATTACCCAAAAATTTTATAAGTCAACTCATGCTTCCAGATCTACTACCCAAATACCCTTCTCCTCAAGAAGTTCCAAAACTCTAGAAAGGAAGGTATCTTTATACCACCTAAAAGAAGTAAGATTCTAACACTTTAAATCATTTAATAAGGTTCTAATGTATTCAGAATTATTAGTCTGTCTACCAGTAAATAAATAACTTGTTATTTATATATTAATTATGTTTCATATTTTACATATAATTAAATATTACATTTATTTATGTAATAAATAATTGAAGATGATGTAATTCATATAACATATATTCTTTATTTTTTAATTTGATGAATCATTATTAAGTTGTATATATAAATTATTAAAAAGTTATTTGTTTAAATAAATAACTATGCTTTATTTATACATAAATCATAAGTAATAAATAGTTAAATAATTATATTTTAATTAATAATCAGTAATTAGTTTATAATTAATGTATAGTAATTAAATTTTTTGTATAAGTCAATATTAACAATTATGATATAATTATGATATAAGCTTATTTTTTTATAATTAAGATATATTTTTGATTTTATGAATAATTAATATTTATTAATATGTATTTTATTCCAAATAATACATCATTTACTAATGTTAAATTTATAACAATATAAATTTCAAAATAAATAATCAATTAAATTAATTACACTCATATTTTAATTATTATAAATACACACACACACATCATCCAACTTTAAAAATACACACATATAATATATATATATATATATATATATATAAAATCACCTTCATCCCACAAACTCAACAAAAAAACAATTGATTTGACATTTACAATAAAATTTGTTTCTTCCCAAAATATAAAAAAACAAATAACTCATTTTTAAATTATTTTTCATATTTTCCCAAAATAAAAAGAAACACATGGCACATTCTCCAAAATTTTCTTCCAAAAACCCATTCCCCCAATTTTTTTTTAGAAAATGGCCAAAACATAGAAGAACATAGTGTTGTTTTTTATACATTTTAATAAATAGGCTATCAAAGTATCAATATCTTTGGGCTTGCTCTTGTGCATTTTGAGTGAATTGTAGAAAATATTTTGGGAGAAAATTTGAAAAATGTGCGAAATATTTCTTTTTATTTTGGAAAAATATGTAAAATGAGTTGTATGTTTCTTTAGGCTTTGTTTGGACATGAATTAGGGAATTCTCCCAAAACTTTTTGGGAGAATGAATTTTGGGAAGTGGGGTTAGAGATTGTGATGGTCATTTATTGGTGTTTTGGGAGATAGGTAAATAATGAATTAGGAAAAAATGGTTTGTTTATTTGTATTTTGAGGGAGACAAGATGTCACATTAATGACCTTTTTATTGGATTTGTAAGGTGAAATGAGTATTTTAAAATTATTTATGTGTATATATAGATTGTATGAGTGATAGTGTTTGTGTTTTGAAGGAGACAAAATGTCACATCAATGATTTTTTTATTGGATTTTTGGGGGTGAAATGAGTATTTAAAATTATTTATATATGTTTATATATAGATTATATGAGTGATAGTATATGTATATATTCGTAATGCTGAGACAATTGATTGAAACTTTGAGAAATGTGTTGAGAGTGTGAATAGTAGGAATTTTTTAGGTATAAATTTTGTATTTTGGGAATGGGGTTGGGAATGTGTATTATTTATTTATTTAAATTTTGGGAGTTGTAAAATATATTGGGAGTTTGTAAAAAAATAAACTCTTATATTTTGGGATGAGACAAATTTTATTGTTGATGTCAAATCAGTTGCTTTTTTATTGAGTTTATAGGGAAAAAATGATTTATATATATTTGTAATAATTGAAATATGATTGTATGGTGTTTTGTAAATGAATTGTGGGGGGTTTTTTTGTTATTAAAATTTTGAATTCTAAAATTAAGATGGGAGAACGTGTACACATTTTATATTTATCCTGGGAGTTGGAAAATGTCATGGGAAACACCAGGAGAACAAGCCCTATATTTTCAAGTTATGGATCAGTTCAAACCAATCACTTTTATAGTTTTAACTCTCTCTCTCAATCTTATTTTTTGGATTTACACTACACTCATTTAGTTTGATCAAAATGCCCCCCGTTATATTGATATTGCAATTCTTGTGCTCAATCAGTCAATATACATTTTAGTAGCAGTTGGAGTTTTGAGATGATTGATAATAACAATTGTATGTTATGGATTTACAGAGTTGGAGTTATAAGGTATAATAAAATGATAGAACACATTGCAAAATGATAGAATACTTTGCAAGCATGCTTATGCTTTTATTGAATAAAGGTCACTTTCTCACCTTTTAGGGCAAATTGATATGATAACGTATTGCTTGCCATTTTATTGCATATGCATACTTATATTACCTTTTGTCATTATTTATTAAATAATAATCTTAATTGATTTCATTTTTCTTCAATTAGGATAAAGTGGATGCAAAGAAGATAAAGAATTAAAAGAAGTTGGATTAGAATTAGACCAAGTACACGTACTTATGATAGCTACTAAGTTCGTTCTTGTTCAGAGGACATGTTAACTTGAAGTATTTTATTGTATTGTATTGTATTATTAATTGGAGAATTTATATAAAATTATTTGTATTGTATGATTTGTAATAAATAAACATGCTTTACTACTGTATTAGTGTAGAAGAAATCACAAACAAGTGTTGTTTTCATCCACAAGGTAGATTTATTTTTAGAGAACATGCTTTACTACTGTATTAGTATAGAAGAAATCACAAACAAGTGTTGTTTTCATCCATAAGGTAGATTTATTTTTAGAGCTATTGTCCAAATTTAGTTTTCATTTTATCAAAAAGATAATATCTAATTTTAACAAAGCAATACTTCTTTTTCATAGATACACACTCAACTTCAACGATTTAATACCTTATATTTAACATCTTGTACTACCTCAAAGTGCTTATATAATGGCTAGGAACACCAAATACTAGTGTACAACATTGTTATAGATGGTAAAATTCTTCATTTGAACATCAACATTATAAGAAAAAAAAAAACAGAATTTCATGGTTATACCAATATAACAAGGTCTAAAAATGCTTAAATTAAATGATATTTGAAATGTGTAAAATTGATACTAAATAACAAAAATGTAATACCTCATTTCATCAAAATAATACTTCATTATTGCGCATGAATACTGGTCTTCAAAAGATCAAAACCTCATCTTCAATATCTAGTACCGCATTAAAGTGATTCTATACTTATCAATCGTATGGACTAATTTGTCTCAATTTATTAGTGATATTTGAAATGTGTAAAATTGATACTAAATAACAAAAATGCAATACCTCATTTCATCAAAATAATACTTCATTATTGCACATGAATACTAGTCTTCAAAAGATCAATACCTCATCTTCAATATCTAGTACTGCATTAAAGTGATTCTATACTTATCAATCATATAGCCTAATTTGTCTCAATTGATTAGTGAAATTATATATAAGACCATCCAAAAATAATAAAATTATATTTTCTTCTTTTAAAGGTTGGGCTATATACGTGTTGAAATGGTTGAGAATACCAACTACCAGTGCAAAGCACTATTATAATTGATAAATGCTTTATTTGGACATCAACATTATAATGAAAGACAGAGTTTTGTGGTGATACCAATATAGCAAGGTTTAAAATATTTAAATTGAATGAAATTTAAAATGTAAAAGAAAAAAACAGAAATGTAATGCCTCATTTAAGCAAAATAATACTTCATTGTTGTAGGTGCATACTTGTCTTTAGAAAATTAATACCTCATCTTCAGCATCTAGTACTGCATTAAAGTGATTCTATACTTATTAGTCATATTGCCTAATTTGCCTCAGCTTATTAGAAGCTATATATAAGGCCGTCCAAAAATAATAAAATCATATTTTTTTCATTTAAGGGTTGGGATGCACATAGATTGAAATGGTTGGGAACACTAACTACTAGTGAATAGAACCATCATATGTGGTAAAATGCTTCATCTAGACATCAACATTATAAGGAAAGACAGAGTTTTGTGGTTATACCAACATTGCAAGATTTAAAATATTTAAATTGAACGATATTTAAAATGTGTAAAATTAATACTAGACAATAGAAATCTAATATTTCATTTAATACTTCATTTTTGCAGGTATTTTGTCTTCAAAAAATCAATACCTCATCTTCAGCATCTAGTCTTGCATTAAAGTGATTCTATACTTATTAGTCATATAGCTTAATTGGCCTCAATTTATTAGAAGTTATATATAAGTGATGAGGTTGAAAGTCGTGTTTAGTAAATAGTGTAGTGTTTAGGCTATTTCGATCAGGGGGTTGAACGATCCAACGGTGATATTCTTTGAGGTCTGAGATTTGCAACCAATAGCAAATATTAAACTAGTTGAGGTGCCCCAGTTAAGCCACTCCGACATTCAAATTAGTACTGATCGAATTGAGGTAATTGAATAGTGGAGTAAGAGCATATAGTGTATATGGTATTACTTGGAGTGTCGCTGGCAGTGAGGTATTTATAGCCTTCTCTTAGTAGATGATATATCTAAAATGCCCTTATCAAGTGTAGGGGGCTCTTGTCCTTTCTTAGGGGTTAATGGTCATTTCTAATCCTAGTACTATTTCAGGTGACATCATCTCCTACTTTCTAATCCTTGTACTCTAGGGGTACACCTCCCTGCCAGAGTTGGTGGCAAAGTTGGTGATAGAGATTATACTGGGTGGCACGTGCTACTAATGCAAAGGCACGCTACTTGTCAGAACATTAAATACGGTAATGATATAAGTCAATGTTGGAGTGAGCACTCTGGTTGACAATCATTGAACAAATAAGATTATCGATCAAAGGGATGGTTGAATGGAAAAGTATCTTGAAACCTTCTATTGGGTACGATCGAGAATAATCTAATCGACTAGGCGATTATGGTCAAGCGATCCGACCTAGCTAAGTCCAGAGGCGCCATTGGACTGTGTATGCTAAATAGGCTTAAAGGCTCTCTCTAAGCTCAATAATTTGTTGGGCTGGGCCTATTAGGCTATCCCATATCATGAGTCCCCCCACTCACGGTCCTGATCAAGCTTGACAATGAGAAGAAATAAGAAGTAGACAACTAAGTGATGGTTATAAGGTTATATATATTTGACCAAGGTTTCTGGTGGTTTTGCACATTTAATAGGCCAATTACATTACAAAATATGAAGTACTAATGGGAGGCAGTGCAATTATTACTACTGCTTGGGTTCCTGCATCTAAATACCTATAAATAAGCAGGGTAGAGACATTTATTTTTCACTTTTGTTGAATCTAGTCTGGTTGAGATCTTACTTTCTGAGTTCTCTAAATCCTTTCTGCACCTTAACGTTTTCAAGCTACCCACTGTAAGTTCTTCTGCAAGCTTGTGCTTTCCTTTATTTTTCTTTGTAAAGATGTTAAGTGCTTCATATAGTGAGGACACCAGGTCCAAAGATGTATAGTTATAGAGAGATTTTGGGGGTGAAAGTGCATTTGAGTGCGCATCTGAGAGTACCTTTGATAGCTCATCAGTGACAGCTTAAGCACTAATAGGTCAAGTACTAAGAGGGCTGCTTCTATGGATAATGTTGGCCCCAATAAAGTGCCGGCATTGTGGGGTCAATTATTTACTCTAAACCACTATAATAAATAGTGTTTAAGATCTCCCTTGTTGATTTAGTCAGAATCAGGGATATGTACCATATCCCTAATGAATATGAACTTTTGGTGCTTGAGCCTCGAAGTAGAATGCATCGATCTCCAAGGGGATGCATAACAATATTTGAGAAGGGATTCGGTGTGGCTTTATGTTTCCTTTAGCACCGGCTATAGTCAACCTCTTGGTAGGCCTCGAGGTCTATATAACCCAACTCTTACCTAACTATTTCACGACCATCTATAGTTTTGCTGTGCTGATACACCTATTCAACTAGCCAGCTTTTTTGCCAACTTTTCCAATTTGTTCTATTTGCCAATGTCCTAGAAGTTGGGTAGTAGTGAAGAGTTTAGGTTGTATTATCTGATGATGCATCCACATCTAAAATTCCTGGTAGTCTCCTCATCCTCGTATGACCAGGAGTGGAAAAAATATTTTCTTTATGTTTGAGGGCCTGAAGAGTTTAATATTCCAAATGGGTGGTGGAGGGGGCATGTGGAAATGCTAGAGAACTAAATGCCCAGCTGGCCCAACATTTTCGTTCGAGACCTGATCAATTTTAGGTAGATAGAGGCCTTAATTCTAATTGAGGAGAGATGCCTGGTGTTAGTTGGCTTATCGCTAGCTGTGCTTAACTTGCCTACAGGCGACCAGTTAGATAGTGATCTTTATCTATTGTGATAATTATAGATTTCTGTCTTTTTGCTCAATTTTGATAGTTTTTGTTATCTTTTGTTGGTAGATCGAGAAGAAGTAATGGCCCATAGCCAAGTAGAGGCTTTAGCAAAAGCTTAGAGGAACGACAAGCATAATTGAGCAACTACTTGAAGAGAGGCCTATGAAGTAGAGCCTGACACCTTGACCTACTTGACCATTGCCTCTGCTGTACCCTAAATCGAACAGGTGCCTCAACTTGTCTGAGCAAAGGAGTTTGTTCGAAGCAGCTCTGCGTGTCATGGCAAAAGATAAATGATCAAGTAGGGAGGCTTGACGCCCAAGAGAAAAGTAGGTGACAAGGGCAAAGAGAAGGCCGTTATTGGCTATGACTTGTTTAGCAAGCATGGCGATGGGATTCTGTTTCAACTTTCCCAACTACAATCTCTCTGCTTTAGACCTAACCCCACCATGGAGGTAACTAATTCCACCTCAATCATATAATTGGGGATGATTGGCACCGACGCCTTCAAGTAGATGGTGACCTGGCTTTTATCCATGTACTAGTGGAGACTCATAGGCTTGAGTCAAGTTGGCACACTCAGGGCTTTGGCCTATCATATCAATATCATAAATGTGATGTCGACTATTTTCTTGTCAAGTGATTTTTTCAAAACATTACATTATTCATGGACATTTTCTATTTTAGGTGAGCCGTTGGGATACTACTTATACTGTTGGTTAGAGTTGGCCTTAGTGAATTATGAAGAGATATGAGAGAGAAGGGATATAGTGACCCTCAATGTTCAGCTCAAGTCTTCCCAACTCTAGGTTGACTAATTGACGAAGAAGGTGGCTGAACTCTGGGAGCAACTCTGAAAGACCAACAGCTAGTGTAAGTTGTCAAAGAGAGGAGTCGAAGGGACTTCGTGCTAAAAAAAGCTCACTTGGACATACAAGTGAGCTACTCATCTAGTCGATCGACCAGTCACATTGATGTGCTTGAGGAGACTCAAGAGGCCTTCTCTCGAAAACTACCTACATTGCAGCGAGATATGGTGGAATAATTCATTCTGAGCTCGGCCTTTCTAGACATAGTGCAATTTTATCCATTGATGATGCTCGTGGCACATTCAACAAGGTGAAAAAGGAGCTTGAGTATCTAGGCTATATCTTTAAGACAAAAGATAAGAGCAGAATAAGCTCTACTTTAGATAAGAAACTGCAGTCTTACCCCGAATCTGAGGAGGACGGGGTCGATAGGGGTGAGAAGAGGGATACTGCGACAAATGCTCCCATCAAACCCTTGATTGATGCCCAACAGAAAGAGGCTGAGGTAAAGGTTAAACTAACTAAATTAGCAAATGAGTTTGTCTTCGCTGATGACCTTACCTTCCAAGTGAGAGAAGGGCAAATCAACATCGCACAGTACGTGCTACACTTAACTGATTTCATGAGTGACATTATGTGGCATTCACAACCAGCTCAAGCTATTCAACCACTTACATCAGTGATGCCGAAGCCTGACCAAGACTCATAAGATGGTGGCCAAGTAGGGTCGAGCCGGACTTAATGTCCAAACTCTCTTTACTATTTTTTGTTGTTTTTTTCATTTGTTTGTTTTTGTTTTGTAATACAATGTTATTGTAATGAACATTCCAATGAATGAAAGATCATTTTAATATCTTTGTTGTTGAATGAAATCAATTTCACATGTTTCTTGTCGAATGCAACTTTACTATTGCGATTGTATGGGTGCATAGTTGACAACATGTTAGTTATCCAGAAAATTCAACTTTGTCGCCGATTTTGATTAGTGTTGAGAGGTATGCCTGGTCTTGCCAAAGTGCACTTAATAGTTTGTTTTCACAACTTTGCTTATCTTTATAGTCAATTTTCATTATTTTATGGTCAACTTATTGATCGACTATTGGGTCGATTATATAGTTTGGGCTAAAAAGCCATGAGTTGGTAGCTAGAAGCTGCTTTCAGGTCAACTACAGGGTTGACTTGAAATTTAGTTTGGTAGCATGAAGCTGCTTTTGTGTCAACTGCGGGATTGACTTGAAACTTGATTGGGCAGTGTGAAGCTACTTTTTATATCCACTACGGGGTCGATGCAAAACTTGAGTTGCGGTGTTCAGCTATTTTTTTTGTCGACTATGGGGTTGACATGAAACTTGAGTGGCAGCATCAAGCCACTTTTCTGTTCAAAACTTGGAGTGGCAACGTGAAGCTGCTTGTTCATCGACTACAAGGTCAACTCAAAACTTAGAGTGGTACAAGGTAAATGTAATAGTGATAATACAAACAAATGGTAGCAATACTACTAGAACTTTATTTATATCACAGAATATGAGGATGATTATAATGTGCTTTCATATGTAGAATTTCTTCAAGTTGATGGTGTTCCATGGGTAAGAGAGCTCATCCCTATCTATATTAGCAAGTCAGTAAGCATTATGCTTTGATACCTTCACCATGGTATAGGGTCTCTCTCATTTCTGGTTGAGTTTGCTAACATTCTTAGACACTTTTAGCTTTTTGAGAATGAGGTCTCCAACCTTAAAATAGTGTAGCTTGACCCCTTTGTTATAGTTCTCTACCATCTTTAACCATAGTGCTGCATGGCGTGGTAAGCCCCTTACTTTTGCTCATCGATAATCTCAAGGTCAAGCTTCCTTTCTAATATGTTTTTGAGCAGGTGAAAGTGCATGAATCGAGTTGTATGTTGTATGAGTTCTGAGGAGATAACTGCCTCAGACCCATAGACCAGACTGTAAGGGTTGTGACCTATAGCTATACAGAAAGTTGTCCTATATTCCCACAACACTCTTAGGAGGTCGTCTGCCCAGCTTGACCCAATATCTTGTATCTTAGCTTTCAAATAGTCGAGGATCATTCTATTTGTCACCTCTGTCTAGCCATTCAACTGAGGATTATCCACTGAAGTAAAATGTTAGGTGATTCCTAAAGCTATGCACCAACTTTTGGTACTTCGGCTTTGGAACTAAATCCCATTATCTAAAGTGAGGATCTTAGGTAGGCCAAAATAACAGATGGTGTTTTTTCAGATGAAACGCTTGATGGTTATGTTAGTTATCTTTGGGACAGCCTCGACTTCAACCTACTTGGTAAAATACTCGAATGCTATGATTATAAACATTTGTTAACCTGTTAACTTTGGCAGTATGCCTAAAATATTGATCCTCCACTGGTCGAATGGCCAAGAAATTTAACATTGACCATAGGTGCGGTAGGTTGATGCAGTAGGTTTGAATAAACATGGCAGGATGTACATTTTTTAGCAAAATCCATAGTATCTTTCAGTAATGTCAGTTAGAAGTATCCATACCTGATTATTTTATGTGCATGGGATCTTTTCCCGAAATACTTCCTGCATATGCCTACGTGGATATCTTGCAATTCTTCCTAAGCCTGGTCAAGATCCAGGCACCTTAAGGGCGGCCAAAAGATTGACCTCTTATATAGTTGGCCATGCTCGTTGAGTGTAAACTTGACAGTTTGTTCTTAAAGGCGTCGAACCTCATTTTTGTCTTCAGGGACTATGCCATGACTCAAGTAGAGTTTTATTAGATCTTGCCTTGAAGAAATTATCTCCTCAATGTTCCCTACTAGGTTCTCATCGAGTGGGTTAATTGATGGCCTATCAACAACTAGAAAAGTTATCGTTTTATCACTTGTGCCCCTAGTTGAGCTAGCAAATTTAGACAGGGCATCAGTACACTTGTTCTCAAATCAAGGTACCTAACTAAAGGTGAACTTTTTAAATGATTGCTACAATTTTCTAACCTCGGCCAAGTACCAGCTCATCGCTGAGTCCTTAGCCTTAAAATTTCCCTCGACCTATTTTGCTACTAGCTGGGAATCCGTGATTGTAGCTAGGTGCTTAATACCTTGATGGAGTGCCATCTTTATTCCAGTGAAGAGAACCTCATATTCTGCCTCATTATTAGTAATTATGTAGTCAAGCTTGATCATGAAATCATACTCCTCCACTGTTGGGGAACAGAGACCCACTCCTGCTTCCCTTTCAGATGTGGTTGAAGATCCATTAATATGGAAAGTCTAAACAAGAAGGGCTTCACAATTTTTCTTAGGTAAGTCAACTCGTTTGGCGATGAAGTTCGCCAAAACTTGTGCTTTGATAGCTGTTCTAAGCTAGATGGTGATGTCAAATTCTCCTAATTTAATAGCCTATTTTGTTAACCTTCTAGATGTGTTTGGCTTCGACAACATTTAATTTAAAGGCTAGTTGGTCAGCATTATCATGGCATGAGACTAAAAATATGGACGCAGCTTTCGAGTTGCAGTAACTAGCACTAAGGTAAATTTTTCGATCTCCAAGTAGTTATGCTATGGTCCTTGGAGCCACTTACTGCAATAGTAAATTAGTCAATGGCTTTCATTTCTAGTCGAGACTAAGACTGAGCTAATCAATGCCTCTGAGATAGGCAAGTATATGTGAAATATTTCTTCAAGTTTGGGTTTTGCAAGCATAGGGGGTAAGGACAAGTATTGCTTTAACTTGACCAGCACCTGATCACACTGTTCATTCCATTGGAAACCCAACTTCTTGGCATTCCTGAGAATTTTGAAGAAAGGAAAGCTCTTATTTGCCCATTGTGCATTGAATCTCTCAAGGGCAATAATCCTTCCGACTAGCCACTATACATCTTTGACTATTCAAGGGGTAATGTCTAAAACAGCTTGAATTTTATGTGGATTGGCCTCAATGCCCTATTGACTAACCATGTAACCTAGAAATTTACCTTCTTGAACCCCAAACATATATTTATTTGGATTCAACTTCAAACTAAATTCTCTTAATATTGCAAAAGTGTGATTGAGGTCGAGCAAATGGTCCTAGGCCGTTTCCATCTTTACAATCATGTCATTGATATAGACTTTCATCGACTTGCCTATTTCGTTCTTGAACATAAAGTTGACCAATCTTTGGTAAGTTGCTCCCCTATTTTTCAATCCAAAAGGCATGACCAAAAAGTAAAAGACTCGATTAGGAATCATAAAAGAAGTTGTTATCCCTATTTTTAGGGGCCATAAATATTTGATGATAGCTTTAGAATGCATCCATCATACTCAATAACTTGCAACCAGTAGTGAAATCTACTAGTAAATCTATTCGAGGTAAGGGGTAAGGATCCTTAGGGCAAGCTTTATTCAAATCTCTGAAATTATTACACATACGCTATTGTCCCTAATTCTTTGGGACGAGTACAATATTACAAAGCTAAGATGGATATTGAATTTCTACTATATAACTTGCATCTAAGAGTTTTCGAATTTTCACTTCGATGATCTGGGTTATCTCAGCATTAAATGTCCATGTTTTCTACTTGATCGGCTTGTATGAAGGGTCGACATTGAAGTGGTGTACGATCACACTGGGGTTGATTCCTTGGATGTCAGATGCCTTTCAGGAAAAAATATCGATATTTCTCTTCAGAAAATCAACCATAAAACACTTTAAGTGGAGGCCCATATTGTGCCGATTTGAGTTGTCTTGAGGGTTTCGTTGTTCCAACTCGACTATTTTAAACTCCCCGATAGGCTCCACTTAGATATCCTCCAGCTTTCTTTTCTTATGGGCTTGGGTCTCCTCAGGTTCTGCTATAGGGGTATCCCCCAAAGTCTTCAATTACAATCGAACCTTCTGCTTGCTCGACTCGACCAAAATGTTATAACACCGCCAAGCTTTCTTGATGTTACATAGCAGTTTTCCTATGCTAACTGAGGTGAGGAATTTGATCTTCATGTGATAGGTCAAGGCAATGACACGAAAATCATTGAGGGCTGGTCGATCAATTATAACATTATAAGCAAATGGGGAGTCGACCACCAAATAGTTCCCCATCAAAGTCTTTCTTTGGGGCACCTCCCCAAATAATGTCAAGAGATTGATGGACTTTTCTAGAATAATTTCTAACCCCCAAAACCTAATCAGAGGGGTGTGAATAGGTTCAAACTTTAGTTGCCCTAAGTTTATTCATTTTACGGAGGAGAGAAAAATAATGTTGGCTAAGTTTTTGTTATCGACTAGAACCTTTCTCACTTCAAAGTTGGCAATTTCAATGGAGACTACCAAGGGACAATCAGTTTTATGGTTGATATTCTTTCTTTGAGATGGGCCAAGTTACTGTTAGTGAAAAAAAGGGCTCTGCGCTCATCGAAAAATAAAATGCTATTTTAATGAGTGAGGCTTTGGTTGACTCTAGCCTCTTCTGAGTCTACCTCCTTGCTGCTTTTGAGTCCTTCCCAGTGGTATCTCCCGCGATCATATCAATTACTCCGTGAATGGGCAGGCGATCTTCTTGGGTGGATTTTTTTCCTTCATCCTCCTTTCTTGGGCTAATTGACTTTGCTTTATAGAGAGTTTGATCGATTTTGCCCTCTTTGGCCTATGTGTCAATGGCCACATATTTTTTAAGATGACCTTATCTGATGAGCCTCTCAATTTCAATTTAGAGATTAAAGCATTCGTCTGTGTCATGCTCGTTTTGTTTATGAAAATAGCAATACTTCTTTTATTTTTTCATTGCTTTAGTCTTCATCAGCTTTATTGTTTCTTGAGGAGATTGTCATGCTAGATGGTAAATAGGACCTCTCTCATTAGAATATTCAGTGGAGTATAGTCATGGAAACGCTTTATTAGAGATTGACCTGTCTCTTTCTCTGTGTGTGTGTGTGTTTCTAGTCATCTCTCTCCTTATTTTTCTTTTTGTCGACCTCAAAGTTTCCAAACTTTAGCTTGTTCATGTCCTCTTGGGTTATATATCTCTCTGCCAAGTTGAGCAGTTCCTCCATTAACCTTGGGCACTCACGCACCAAAGCATTAGCACATTGTTTTGTGTATGAGTTCCAAGAACAGCATGTTAATTAGAAACTCGATCCTAAGGTTGTCTATCTTTAGGACCTTTGTGTTGAACCTCATGAAGAAGTCACGGAGGGACTCCCTCTCGTTCTGCTTGATAGTGTAGAGATGAGTGTGGGGGAGTTTCACCTTTTTTCGACTGGCGAACTGGTGTAGGAACTTGTCATAGAGCTGATCATAGGAGTATATTGATGAGGGCTCCAACTTAAAAAACTAATCAAGTGCCATGCCCTGGATTGTGGTCACCATCATCTTCACGTAGATATACTTGTTGTGCTCGTGCAGCTGTATCATGTGCTCGAATTGCATTAAATGCTCATTGGGATCTATTAAGTAATTATATCTTGGCAGTCCGATCGAGACCTTGGCATTGACAGTAATGCACTCATCAATAATCTCCTAGATAAAAGGAGAGCCTCTCTCTCGATAAGACCTTTGGGGACCCTCTTGGTTGGGCACCCTCTCAGTGTTTTTTCTCGAGATCTCATCGAGATGTTTGTTCAGTTATTGCACTTGGTAGGAAACTTTTTCTCACTTCTCCCAATTAGCTTAGGAGACATTTTGATTAAAATGAGGTCTCACACGCTCAACTCTATCATGCTGTAGGGATTGAATAGGTTAGGTCGTGTGATCTGCAAATTCTTCCACTTCTTTGCATTGGTCATGTTTGGAACGTTCAACCTTATCTCGCTGTGAGGCTTGATTAGGTCAAATGTAGTGGTCTATGGAGTCAACAATTTTCTCCCTTAGCTCCAATCACCCCTTCTCTCGCTGGGGGCATCTGGGTTTGGCTTCTCGTCTAGCTAGTGGTGGCTTGAATTCTTGGCAACCACAACTATCCCGAAAGGACCTTTTCTCTGGTAAAGGTAGTTGTGGAGTTGCACTGCCAGCTGGGGCTAGCATAGTGGTGTGTTTATTTAATGCAGTGAAAAATTGAGTAGAGATTTGGGCAAAGATTTGTTCACTTATCAATTGTATCAGTTGAGGTATGGTCAGCATCACAACTTACACCTGTGGGGCATTAAGGCCTGGAGCATGCAAACCTTGTTAGGGCAGAGGGAGAGATGGAGATACAGACCTCTTGTTATCCTTCATCTCAGATGTGGCTTTTCTAGTGTTCACCATTATTTTTCATTACAATCTCAAGGTTTCCTATAGACGGTATTAAAATGATGAGGTTGAAAATCGTATTTAGTGAATAGGATAGTGTTTGGGTTGATTCAACCAAAGAGACTAAACGACCCAATAATGATATTCTTCAAGGTCTGAGATCTACAACCAATAATAAACGTTAAACTAGCTAAGGTGCCCCTAGCTAAGGTAACCTGATGCTCAAGTTAGTACTGGTTGAATTGAGGTAATCGAATAGTAAAGTAAGAGTGTATAGTGTATATGGTATTACCTAGAGTGTGGCTGGTAGTGAGGTATTTATAGCCTTCTCCTGATGGATGATATGTGTAAAATGTCCTTATTAAGTGTAGAGGGCTTTTGTCCTTACTTGAGAGTTATTGGTCATTTTCAATCCTGATACTATTCCAAGTGGCATCTTCTTTTGCTTTTTAGGATGAATAGTACTTTAGAGGTGTGCCTTCCTGTCAGAGTTGGTGGCAAAGTTGGTGATAGAGACTATTCTAGGTGGCACGACTATTAATGCAGTGGCATGCTACTTGTCAAAGTATTAAATGCGATAAGGATATGAGTCAGCGTCGGAATGAGCATTCTAGTCGACAATCATCGAACAAACAAGGTGATCGATCAGAGGGATGATTGAACAGACAAAGTAGCTTGAAGCCTTCTGTTGGGTATGGTTGAGAACAATACACTCGACCAGACAATTGTGGTCAAGTGATCTGGCCCAGTTGAGTTAAGAAGCGTCGTTGGGCTGTGCATGCTAAGTGGGCCTAGGGGCCCTCTCTAAGGTCGATAGTTTGTTAGGCTGGGCTTGTTGGGCTATCCCATATCAATAAGACCATCCAATAATAATAAAATCATATTTTCTTCATTTAATGATTGGGATGTACACTTACTGAAATTGTTGGGAACACTAAGTACTAGTATATAGCACCATTGTAGGTGGTAAAATGCTTCATTTGGACATCAACATTATAAGGAAAAATAGAGTTTTGTGGTAATACCAACATAACAAGATTTAAAATATTTAAATTGAACAATATTTAAAATGTGTAAAATTTATAATAGATAATAGAAATGTAATATCTCATTAAATATTTCATTTTTGTTGGTATTTTGTCTTGAGAAAATCCATACCCATCTGCAGCATCTAGTCCTACATTAAAGTGATTCCATGCATATTAGTCGTATGGCCTAATTGGTCTCAATTTATTAGTGAAATTGCAAATAAGACCGTTCAAAAATAATAAAATTATACTATTTTATTTAATGATTGGGAAACCAACTACTAGTGTAAAGAACTATTGTAGGTGGTAAAAGTGCTTCATTTGGACATCAGTATTATAGAAAATCAAACTAAATTTTGGGAAATTAGTAACCTAAAATCTAATGTTTCTATACCAAAAATGATAAATTGGACAGATGTCACATTTCCAAAAACCTAGCTCTGATACCACTTATTACTAAACCCAAGGTGGAAGCATACTCAAAAACCATTTTAAAAGACATTTGCAATGGTAGTGACAATAATACAATTTGTAAATATGTAACAATTAAATAAAATTTAATTTGTAAAATAACAACATAATTTGTAAATATAAAATAGATAAATAAAAGTAAATAAAATAACACAATTTGTAAGTAAGAAATCTTACTTGAATTGATTAAATTTGTACAAGAAATCAACATTGGGGCTTTGTTAGATATAAGATAAATTTGTTTAGGAATACTAATAAGAGAGAATTACAATGGATATTTGGAAATACGCTATAGTAAATATGGTAATTGAAGGGAGAAAGTTTACAACACCCTATTTCTCATTTGTCTTTCCATTTTATAGATGGTCTGTCGGACTTCAAATTCAAACTTGAGTTGGTCTTCAAAAATCTTTCTTCTCATCTTTCAAACTAGTATAGCAATAATTTGTCTTCAATAATTCTCTTTCTTTTGTTTTTGTATTTGGTCCTCTTTTGTCCTTGTTTTGCAAGCTTTCTTCACAAAACCTTTGCTTTTTGTCCTTAAGAATCTTTGTTTTTTTATCCTCAAGAATCTTTCTTTCAATAATACTTTGCTTTTGCAGACTTTGTCTTTGCTTAATAATTCTTCGAACTTCAAAGTATAATTTTTGAATTTGAATAGTTATTAACTTTATTGGTCACAACCCAAAGAAATCATTTTCTGTCTCTTCAAGGTTGAAAGTTGGGATTTCTTTGTCATGAGTTTTCTTGGATGCTCTTTCATTTGGTTGAGATTTGTCTTCTTGGCTAATTCTTTTCCGTAATTTTGCTATTAAAGACATCATTTCTTGGAGGGTTGATGCTTGTGCAATCGTAACTTATAATTGCTGCTTTGTCATTTGAAATTGCTTTTGGTCCTTTGTTGGTTTAATACGGAAACAAGGATTTTGTGATAGCCATGCTTAGATAACTGAAATTCTTTAATTCTCTTGGTTTGTGTTTTTCCACCATTTGATTTTTGATATCTTGTCTAGACATGGAAATCCATGGTGTTTCATAATGCTTGGCTCAATCATTAGTATCCATGGGCATTGAAATTGGGAAGTGAAAAGATAAATTAATGAAGTATTTGCCTTTTTGATAGGAACCTTTGCGTTTGTTTGGAAATACTCCAAACATTTCAACATTTCTTGAGGAAATATTGAGGGTCTTGAACCAAATTGTTCCTACTAGGATAAGAACCAATAGGCAACCTAAATTTGTGGATTTCTTTTGAAAAATATGAAATAAAATAGAGAATGTTGGTCTTTTTGGAAAAATAAGAATTTTTCCTAAGCATCAATGTAATCCTAGTAGGAATATCCTGAGGGATTATATTGAATTGAATTTTTTTTTGTTTTGTGAGGATTTCCCCATTTCAATGAAGTAATAATTTTCAAATTTTGAATTTTCTTAAATATAATTTTTTGTGCATTTTCTTTGTCGAACTTTCTTGTTATCTCAATAGATTCAAAATTTATTAAGATAAGCTCGAAAAACTTTTGTGTATTCCTTGGATCTTCAAAGATACAAAAATTCTCTTTACTAAGCATTTTTTCTACAATCCTCTGGGGATTTGTTTAATGAGCAATCCATTATGGTTCAAGAAAATATTCAATATAGAACAAATCTGTTAAAATATAATCATCAACTTTTTCAAATGATGACTGTGATGAAGTGGATTTGGAAGAAATTTTATTTTGTAATTTTTGTTTGTAAGTTTGTGGTGAGGTTTGTAATGGAGGAAAGGATTAACTAGGATTGGCTAAAGGGGAAATTTTGTTATAATACGGAGAGTTTGTAGAAAATTGGCTCAAATTTACCAAACTTGGTTTGGGACTTGGTGTATTGGTTAGATTTGCTGGTGTTGGTATTTTGGCTAAAGCATAGGATTTTTTGTTCACTTTTTGTCTAGAGTTGAAGTTGAGGATTTGTTAGCCATTGCACTGTAAGAATTCTCTTGTAAGGAAATCAAGAATTGAATTTTTTGTACCTTTAATATATTCAATGTCAAAATAAAAAATAGATAAAATAGCTTGCCATCTGGTGAAAATTTGTTTTGTAGCAATATTTTTAACATATTTTTTCAAAACTTTTTTCGCAAATTTACAATCTACTCTTAAAAGGAATTTTTGGTTTAAAAGATTATCTCGAAACTTTGTTATCATAATACTATTGAAAGAATTTCTTTTTTGATAGTAGAATAATTTTGTTGAACTTCTTCCATACTCCTGAGTAATATCTAATAATATGCTCTTTGCTATCAATAATTTGTAATAAAATTCCCCCATATATTATTTCAAAGGCATCAGTTTTGTACTATTTTAGGGGAATCTGTTTTGCATATACTAAGGTAGGGTAGGTTTTTAACATTTTGTTTTATTTCTTTAACTCTCTTTGTATGTTTTTCACTCCATGGTTCAGGATTCTTCTTAAGCCCGTTATACAAGGGTTTACAAGTTTCTCTAAGTTTGGGAAAGAAATCACTAACATAATTTAATGACCTTAAAAATCTTTGCAATTAAGTTTTATCATTGATCTCATCAAGAAATTTTTCTTCAAATGTTAATGCTCTTTGTGTAGGTGTAATAGTACCTTTTTTAATTTGGTGACCTAAAAATCTAATATTGGTCTGAAACAGTTTTATCTTTTTGGTTGATACAACAAGGCCATTTTCTTCAATCATTTTAACTAATTTGTTAAGATGTTTCCAATGTTGGTCTAATGAGTTACTAAAAATTAAAACATCATCTACATAGACAATAGTAAAATTTGTCTAAGGACTAAATATATCATTCATAATTTTTTGAAATTCCGAGGATGCATTTTTTAGTCCAAATGGCATAACATTCCATTTGTATTGACCAAATGGTGTTGTAAATGCAGTTTTATATCTATCTCTTTCTTCAATTTGTATTTGCTAAAACCCTGATTTCATGTCAAACTTTGAAAACACTTTGGCTTGAGTTATCCTTTTAATTAAATCTTGTTTATTTGGTATAGAATATCTAATCCATTTTAATGCTTTGTTTAAAGGTTTATAGTTTATAAAAAGCCTTAGTGATTCTCTTTCAATTTCTGCTGGTTTTAGACATAAAATACGAAACATGACCATGGTGATTTACTTGGTCGGATAAGTTTTTTATATAATAATTCATTTATTTCCTTTTTGCAATATTCTAATAATTCTTGATTCATTTGTATTGGCCTAGCATTGGTAGGGATTGTAATTTCTTCAAAATTATCTTCATATGGTAACCAAATATTGTTTCCTATTCCTAAATGCATTTGGTATCTCAGAGCATATTTGTTTTTCAATTTTTTGTTAAAATTCTTGTATTCTTTTTTGAAAATTTTCTCTTATTATTTTTTCTTCTATTTTTTATGAGTAATTTCTTCTTTTAAAAAGTTAATTTGTTTTTCTTTGTTTTCTAAAATTGAACTACTTTGTAGTATTCTAATATATTTTTCTTTAATGGGAAATTGGAATTTAAATAAGATATTTGTCCTGATGATTTGCTATGTATTCCTTGGATATCTACCATAATAGGATATATCATTTGTAAGAATTGATTTCCTAATACAGCAGGGGTAGTAAGATTTTTTATTAAAATCAAATTTTTCTTGAATAAGATTTTTTATTAAAATCAAATTTTTCTTGAAACATATATTATTATTGCACACATCAGCATTTAAGAATTTATAATTTATTTGTAGTTTTGAGGAATTAGCTGTTGACAACCTTTCTTTTGTTTTTTCAAAATATTAGGTTGGTATTAATCCTTCTTGTATGCAATTCATATTAGCTCCTGAGTCTATGAGAGCAATTGTTTCTAGCGTATGATTTTGTATTTTTATTAAAACTTTTACGTACCATTTTTGGTAACTTATTCTTGATATAGCATTTATATAGGTTTCTTCTTCTGGACTAGTATTTTCTTCTTCTTTGGATTCTTTATTTTTAAAATTTTCTTCTTCAATTTTATTTCTTAATTTTAATTGTGATTTATAATTTTTATCATTTTTATTTTTTCTTTTATAATTCTTCTTTGTGGGTTTTTTCTCAAAATTTTTATTGTCTTGTTTCCTATAATTCTTTTTTCTTCTTCTTCCTTTATCATGATACCTTTTATGAGTTCTTGGCGATCTAATTCTTTCAAATCTAAATTGCTCACAAAATTGTACTAATTCTTTTCTAGAACTTATTTGTTGTTGTTTCATTTGTGATTTTAGCCTTAAAATATTACATAATTGTAACCCTACAATATTTATTTGAGTAATAATTTCTCCATAAGATAGATCGCCTAACTCTTGGCTTTTTGTTTTAATTTGATCTTTAACGTTTTCAGTTAATAATTTTGGTAATCCTGCTATAAATCTTTCTTTCCAATGATAGGAATGAGAACCTTCTATTTGGTATACTCTAACAAGAAAGTTATCCTTATACCATCTAAAATGTTGAAGTGATTTGCAAGTCAAATTTTGTAATATTTGGAAATTTCTTTGTTCATACATTTGTGGATCTCCTATAAAGTTTATTAATATAGTATAAATTAAGACTTTAATGGCATTAGGTATTGGAACATTATCTACTGGATGTAATACCATTGTTCCATTAGAATCTTTTTTATAACTTTTTAATATCACATTTTTAGTTGCATCATTTATCGTATTCCACCAATTTTTTAAAATTACTTAAAACCAAAGATTAAGTTTTTTGTAGCATCTTCTTCAAAGATTTTATTCTTTTCTTTATAAATATTTGCTACTATAGTCATTTGTTCTGAAAGTGTAATAATTTGATATTCAGATAATCCATCTATTGTCCATTCATATATAGAATTTTCTAAAAACAATCTATAATTTTGTACTTCTTCTATTTGTAAATCTAGATGAGTTGGCCTATAATCAGAATTTTTATTTTGATTGTATGGTTTTGCAAGATTATCTGAGGTTCTATTAATAATAAGATTAATATTATTGTTTTCTTGTTCTTCTTTAGTTTCAATTTCATGTTCTTGTAATACATTCACATTTTCTATCTTTGTTTTTCCTTTGCCTAATTCTTTTAAATATTTTTAATTTCATCAAGAACTTCTTCAGTATCTTGTCCTAAGGATGGTTTGTACTTAGGCATTTTGAAAGGTATTTTTGTGATATTTTATTTATTTATTATATATAATTTTGTTTATAATTTTTTTCTTTATAAATATTGTTATAATTTTGCTATTTTTCGTCCTCTTCAATTTTGTCTTCTATCCTATCAAGTTGTTCTCCTATAGTATACAATATTAAGTTTGTATAGTTTGACTGTTTAATTGTTGTATTTGGTTGTAATTTGGTGGTACTAGGATCCTTTGGTAGTTCAATTAATGGGTCTGCTAAAATAGTTTTTTCTTTTATTATAATTTCTATATTTTCTAATGGTGGTTTTTCTGAAGTTATTATAGAATTATCTTCTTTTGTCCAATTTCTTTCTTGTTTAGTAAGTACATTTATTAGTTTTGACTCTAAGTATTCAAATAAAAGTATATTTTGTTCAATTTCTTCCATATATTCATACCATTCCTTTTTTATTTCTTCATATATGCTTTTCTTTTTCTTTTTTTTTTTGTAATTTTCTTTTGAAAGAAAGCCCCTTTTTAGGAATTCTTTATTTATTTCAAACTTGGTTAGAGTCACAATTTGTGAGGCTGTTGGGTCAAAAACTTCTGTTCTACTACTACTTGTAAATTGATGATAAATAGGTTATGCTATTCCTTTATCTTTCTCAATGCTTTAGGTGGCTCCATTCGTATAGATTCAGTAAAATTTTTGTCTCTTCTATGTATTTTGGGTGGCTCTATTTGTGACCTTGTAGAATATCTTGGTAAGGATTCTATATCTGGTGAGTTAATTCTAATTCCACAATGCCTATTTCTATTTTTAGATTGTGTTCTTTAAAATTTTATTCCTACATATCTATCTATGTTTTGTATAATATATCCTAATTCTTTGTTTTCAACAATTGGTTTGCTAGTTGTTCTTTCAGGCATTCCCTAGGTTTTTAGAAATGTGACATCTATCCAATTTATCATTGTTGGTATAGAAACATTAGATTTTGGATTACTAATTTCCCAAAATGTAGTTTGATTTTCTATAATTCTTCTATTTATTGCTTTGGTATTAAATCCAAGATTCATTTCTTTGTAATTTATTCTATAAATGATTTCACATGCCATTACTTCACTTCTTAGACTATAATTGGGAGTTTTAATATTCAAGGTCAGCACTTCTAAGATATACGGGTCTTGTAAGGCTACAGTAAAATTTGGAAAGCAGTTAAAATATATTGGTCTATTGGTGAGACTGGTTTCTACAACTCCTGATAGTGAGTCTATTTTAAGTGTCTACAATCTCTTAGTGCTAGAAAATACTTGTATTTAATCCATTTCTTGTCAAAGGTTTAATAGCCACTCGAACCATTCCTATATGTAAAAATTTGTATTTATTTTTAAGATGCTGCTTAATTTCTTTGGCATTAAATAATTGTATAGTTTGGTTATCGTTGATAAGGGGAATAGTTTTTTCAACCAAATTTATGTTAAAAGTTGATTTAAAATCTAAAAACTTTGTATGCCATATTTCTTTATTCATAATTTTTGGTGGTTTCCAAAAATAATAAAATCATATTTTTTTTATTTAATGGTTGGGATGCACACGTATTGAAATGGTTGGGAACACCAACTAGTGTATAGCACCATTGTAGGTGGTAAAATGCTTCATTTGAACATCAACATTATAAGGAAAGACAAAGTTTTGTGATTATACCAACATAGCAAGATTTAAAATATTTAAATTGAACAATATTTAAAATGTGTAAAATTAATACCAGACAATAGAAATGTAATATCTCATTTAATACTTCATTTTCGCAGGTATTTTGTCTTTAGAAAATCAATACCTTATCTTCAGCATCTAGTCCTGCATTAAAGTGATTCTATACTTATTAGTTATATGGCCTAATTGGCCTCAATTTATTAAAGGTATATATAAGACCATCCAAAAATAACAAAATCATATTTTTTTCATTTAATGATTGGGATGCACACGTATTGAAATGGTTGGGAACACCAACTACCAGCATATAGCACCATTGTAGGTGATAAAATGCTTCATTTGGACATCAACATTATAAGAAAAAATAGAGTTTTGTAGTTTTAACAACATAACAAGATTTAAAATATTTAAATTGAACGATATTTAAAATGTGTAAAATTAATAATAGATAATAGAAATGCAATATCTCATTTAATACTTCATTTTCGTTGGTATTTTGTCTTCAAAAGATCCATACCCATCTTCAGCATCTGGTCTTGCATTAACATGATTCTATACATATTAGTCGTATGGCCTAATTGGTCTCAATTTATTATTGAAACTGCATATAAGACCATTCAAAATAATAAAATTATATTATTTTATTTGATGGTTGGGAAACCAACTACTAGTGTAAAAGACCATTGTCGATGGTAAAAGTGCTTCATTTGGACGTCAACATTATAAGAAAAAATAATGTTTTGTAGCTATACAAACATAACAAAGTCTAAAATACTTATTGAATAATATTTAAAATGTGTAAAATTGATACTAGATAACATAAATATAACTCCTCATTTTAGCAAAATAATACTTTGTTTTTGCAGGTGAATATTTGTGTTTAGAAGATCAATACCTCATCTTAGCATCTAGTACTATATTAAAGTGATTCTATACTTATGAGTTATATGGTCTAATTTGCCTCAATTTATTAGTGAAACTACATATAAGACCATCTAAAATCAATAAAATTATGTTTTCTTCATTTAATGGTCATGATGGCATATGTTCAAATGATTGGGAACACAAATATCTATATCCAACTACTTGCGTTCTCATTTATAGTAGTATAAAACATTGATGTGAGTGGTAAATGTCTCATTTTGACATTACCATCAAAAAGCAAGAGACGTCTCATGACTATATCAGTCATAGGACAAAAAAATTATAGTTTAATAACTACACAATATCTTAAATAGTTAAATTCAACTTAATTTCTGATGTATTAAAAATGATATAGCATAATACGAAAATAATACCATTTGTTTTCAATTTTAGTACTTAATTAAGGATGTTGATATAGGATAGCCCAATAGGCTCCCTAAGCCTAACGTCAGTTCGATTCAGCCTAATAGGCCCACTACGCTTAACATCAGTATTGGAACAAACGCATTGGACAACAATTATCTGGTTGAGATAACTATTATTGACCGTGCTCGACCGTATGTGTCGCTTGCTCTAGCCTGTTTTGCCTTATGCTGGGTCGTTCAATTTAATGCTTGACCAGCTAGGTTTGGTCAACTGTTGTCAACCTAAGGTCCCTTTCTCCAGCACTGACTTAGATCCCTGCCACATTTATTATTCTGACAGACAGCATGCCTCCACATTAATGACACGTGATAGCCGATACAATTGCTGCCACTAACCTTGCCACCAACCCTGTTACCACTTTTGGTAGAGAGGTGCCTACCAGAGGTACTGTTCACACTAGAAAATGGGAGATTATGTCATCTAAAATAGTACTGAAATTTGAAATGACCATTTACCCGACGGTAAGGGTTGAAGCCCACTTCACCTGATAAGGGCACTATGGACAAATCATGCTTGGAGAAAGCTATAAATACTTCATATTCAACCACGCTCAAGGTAATACCAAATACACTCTAATCTATCAGTACTCTGTTTAATCAACTCATCTCGACTAGAACTGATTAGAGCATCAGAGTGCTTTAGCCGGGGCACCTTAACTAGTTTGACTTGTGTTGATTGTTGCAGATCTCAAACCTTAAGAAGAACACAAGTTGATTTTCTTGACCTCCATAGTTGAAAATACCCAAACAGTACCCCTTTTACTATATACAATTCTCAACCTTATCATTTTTAGCGCCGTCTATGGGAAACACTTGAGATTGTAATGAGAAAATGGTAAACACATGCAAAACCACATCTAGAAGGGAGGAGAATAGGAGGTCCACATCTCCACCTACCCTTCTACCCCCACAAAGTGCACATGCTCTAGGCCCAAGCAACCCTCAGAAACAAGTGGTGCCATTAACTATGCCCAGTTAATGCAGCTGATAAGCGAGCAATCAGATTTTAGCCCAGCTATTTGCTGCATTAAATAAGCACACCACGATGCTTGCCCCAATTGCCAGTGTTACCCCTCAACTGCTTTCCTTAGAAAATAGGCCTCCTCGAGATAGCCGCAATCATTGAGAGTTTAGATGGCCACCTACCTACCTGGACTTAGCTTAAAACATCATCAGGAGAAGAGAAGGTGGCTAGAATTATGCAAAGACATTGCAAACTCAATAGATCATGTTCAACTTGATCGAGCCCAATAGTGCGATAGGGTTAAACGCTCCAGGCGAGATTATTACGATAATGTGGGAGAATCAGCGCACCTCGCTGCTTGGCCCATTTGAGCCCTGTAGCGTGATAGGGTCGAGCATGCCAGGCCATGCCTTGATCGAAACACTACCCAGGTGGATCAAGAGAAATGGGAGAAAGTGTCCCGTTAAGTCCAATAGTTGAATAAGCGCCTTGATGAGATCTCGAAGAGAAATATTGAAAGAGCACCCAACTTAAAGGGCCCTTAGAGATCTCGATGAGAAAGGGGGTCTCCATTTATCCAGAATATTATTAACGAGCACATTATGGTTGACACAAAAGTCCCAATCGATCTATCAAGATATGATGGCTCGACAAACCCCAATAAGCACCTGATGTAGTTTGAACATATGATGTAGTTGCATGGGCATAATGAATACATTCATGCCAAAATGTTGGTGACCACCTTCTAAGAACTCATACTTGACTAGTTTGTGAAGCTGGAGGCACCATTGATTTATTCTTATGATTAGCTATACGATAAGTTTTTGCACCAGTTTGCCAGCAGGAGAAAAGCGAAGCTCCCTCATACCCATCTCCATACCATAAAGTAGAATGAAGAAGAGTCCCTACGGGATTTCTTCACCAGATTCAACATGGGGGTTCTCAGGATTGACAATCCCAGGATCGAGTTCTTGATCGATGTGCTGTTCTTGGGGCTCAGACACAAGGAGTACGCCAATGCTTTAGTGCGAGAATAGCCTTGGTCGAAGAAAGAGTTACTTAGCCTGGCTGAGAGATATATGACACAGGAGGAGATGAACATGCTCAAATTCAGATCCTTTGAAGTCGATAAGAAAAAAAAAGAAAGAGATGACCAAAAACACAAAGAGAGAGGTCAATCTCCCATAAAGTGATTCCACAACTATACGCTCCTGAACATCCCTAAGAGAGAGGTCCTAAATGCCATCCAGCATGATAACCTCCTCAAGAAACCCAGAAAGCTGATGGAGACTGAGACAATGAAAAAATCTAAGAAATATTATCACTTTCACAAATAAAAGGGGCACGATACCGATGAATGCTTCAATCTCCAAGATAAGATCGAGAGATTAAATAGGTAGGGATATCTCAAAAAGTACATAGCCATGGACTCCCAACTCAAAAGGGGTAAAATTGATCGAACTCCCCATAGAGAAAGGTCGGTTAGCCCTAGAAGGGAAGAAAAAGAAAAGAAACCCACCCATGAGGATCACCTACCCATTTGAGGAGTCATTGATATGATTATGGGAGGTCCCATTAGAGGGGACTTAATGCTGGCTCGACGACAAACCCAAAGGAGACTTGAGTAGGCCAAAGCCTCCCACATCGAGACAATGTTCCATCTTACAATGAGTGCAGAGTCCATTCCATTTACTAATGCCGACTTGGCACACCTCGAAGGTCAAAATATCAACCATAAAATAGATTGTCCAATGGTAGTCTCTATGAAGATTGCCAACTTTGAAGTGTGTAAGGTCAAAACCCAGGGGAGACTCGAGTCGGCCAAAGCCTCCCATGTCGAGACAATGTTCCATCTTACAACGAGTGCAGAGCCCATCTCATTTACTGATGCCAATTTGGCACACCTCGAAGGTCAAAACGTCAACCATAAAATAGATTGTCCAATGGTAGTCTCTGTGAAGATTGCCAATTTTGAAGTGTGTAAGGTCTTGATCGACAATGGCAGCTCAGCCAACATAATCTTTCTCTCTACCTTAAAAAGAATGAATATGGGCCAACTAAAATTTTATCCTATGTGTATATTGCTGGTTGGTTTTAGGAGATTGGAGATCATACCGGTGGGGTTGATCAACCTGTAAACATTGTTTGGAGTGACTCCCAAGAGAAGGACCTTGATGGTAAATTATCTTGTGGTTGATGCCCCATTTGCTTATAATGTTATCATAGGTCGACCTGCCCTCAATGACTTTTGAGCAATTATGTCCACCTATCACTTGAAGGTAAAGTTTTCAACCTTAGTAGGTACGGGAGAACTTCTGTGAAACATGAGGGAGGCATGGAGATGTTACAACATCTCGATCGAGTCCAGTGAGCAGAAATCTTGATCGCAACTAAAACCCTCAAAGGACACCCCTATAGTGAAACTCGAGGAGTCTTAGGCCAACAAGAAGCAGAAGTTTGAAGACACCAGAGTGGAGCCTGTCGGGGACTTTAGGACCATTGAGCTCGAGTAGGGAAACCACGACAAGATGACTTATAACTGATCTGGGCCCCTAGTTGGAGTGTCTCATGGTTGATTTCTTGAGAGAGAATATTAACATCTTGACGTGGAAGGCATTCAACCTTCAAGGAATCAACCGTAGCGTCATTGTGCACCATCTTAATGTAGACCCCTCGTACAGACCAGTCAAGTAGAAGATGAGGACATTCAATGCAGAGAAGATATAGATCATCGAAGAGGAGGTTAGAAAACTCTTGGACTCTGGTCACATTGTAGAAGTTCAGTATCCCTCTTGGCTTTATAATATTGTTTTAGTCCCAAAAAATGAGAGGTAATGGCGGATGTGTAATGATTTTATAGATTTAAATAAACTGTGTCCTAAGGATCCTTACCCCCTGCCTCGTATAGATTAATTAGTCGACTCAACTGCTGGGTGTGAATTATTAAGTATGATGGATGCATTTCAAGGCTATCATCAGATTTTCATGGCTCCTGAAGATAGGGATAAGACCTCTTTTGTGGTTCTAAATGGGTTGTATTATTTCCTGGTCATACCTTTTGGGTTGAAGAATGCTGAAGCAACTTACCAGCAGCTTGTTAATTTTATCTTCAAAGAACAAATTGGTAAATCAATGGAGGTTTATGTCGATGACATGATTGTCAAAATAGAAAAAGCTCATGATCACTTGCTTAACCTCAGTCACACTTTTGCAATCTTGAGAGCCTTTGGTTTGAAATTAAATCCAAACATTAAGGCCAATCTGCAAAAAATCTAAGCAATTCTCGATGGCATCCCCCTAAATAGTTCGAGATGTTCAGAGATTAGTTGGAAAAATCATAGCCTTGGGTAGGTTCATTGTAAGATTGGCTAACAAGAGTTTACCCTTTTTCAAAATTCTTAGAAATGCCAAGAAATTGGGTTTTCAATGGACTGCGTAGTGTGATCGGGCGCTAGTCGAATTGAAATAGTACTGGTGTTGCCTCCCATATTGGCAAAACCTAAGTTGGGCGAAGTGTTTTGGATTTATTTAGCAGTCTCTGCAGCATCGATAAACTCAATACTAATGTCGACTTGAGATAGCACCCATTGATCGATTTACTATTGCAATAAGTCACTATATGGGCCAGAGCATAATTATTTGGAGATTGAGAAGTTTGCTTTAGCATTAGTGACTACAGCTCAAAACTTATGACCATACTTCCAATCTCATTCTATTGTTGTCCTGACAAACCAGCCATTGAAGTAAATACCAACAAAGCTAGATACATCTAGAAGACTGACCAAATGGGCAATCGAATTAGGAGAGTTCAACATTACTTTCCAGCCTCGAACAACCATTAAAGCATAGATCCTGGCTGACTTCATTGCCAAATGAATCAATCTGCCCGAGATGAGTCTCAAGGCTCCTCTCATTTGGATAATACAGGTTGATGGATTGTTGACCATATCTGGTGGAGGAGTAGGCATTGCTCTTTGCTTCCCAAATGTAGAAGAATACGATTTTGTGATAAAGTTGAATTATTCAGTCACAAATAATAAAGCAGAATATAAGACCCTTCTCGCAGGAATGAGAATGGCGCTTGAACAAGGAGTTGAGCACTTGGTCACAATTACAGACTCTCAGCTGGTAGTTGAATAGTTCAGCAAAAGTTGCAAAGCTAAGAACCCGATGATGAGCCGATACTTGGTCGAAGTGAAGCAGTTGTAGCAATCATTCAGAAGGTTCGTCCTTAGTTAGGCTCCTTGATCAGAGAATGAACGGGCAAATGCTCTTTCAAAATTTTCCAGTTTTATCAGGGGGACGAGGGACAAGAAGATCACATTTTTGGTATTTGACAAACCATCAATTGGGTCCCGTGAGGAAAGTTTGATAACTAACATCGAAGGCATGATAATTTCTTGGCAAACTCTGATCAAATTATATCTAAGCCAAGGTATTAGCCCCGAGGATAAGAACGAGGCTCGATGCCTTTGAGGTTAAGCTTCTAAATTTGTTCAAGATGAGAATGGATAGTTATATAAGAGGTCAATCGCAAGCCCCCCTTCGAGGTATCTTGACCGTGATCAGGCTTTAAAGATGTTGTAGGACATTCATGCAGGTATGTGTTGCAATCATTCTGGAGAAAGATCCCTAGCCCACAAAGTGATCAGTGGATTATGCGGATAAATGTGCTTCATGTCAAGTTCACTTGAATTTACCACACCAACCCGCGGCGCCAATGGTCAGTGTTCAAATTTCTTGGCCTTTTGATCAATAGGGAATTGATATCTTGGGCTCACTGCCAAAATTGATGGGATAACAAAAATTCATAATCATTACTGTCAAGTATTTTACTAAATGGGTTGAGGCGGAGGCGGTTCCAAAGATAACGGATGTGGCCATCAAGTTTCATATGGAAAAACATTATTTGCCATTTTGGTTTACCCAAAGTCTTAATTTCTGACAACAACACCTAATTCCGGAGTAAGAGCACTAGGGGTTGGTGCGAGGCTTTAGGGATCGCATAGCACTTCACTTCGGTGGGTAATCCCTAATCAAATGATCAAACAGAGGTAACCAATAGAATGATCCTCGACCATCTAAAAGCCAGGATACAAGATATTAGCTCAAATTGGGCAGATGACCTACTTGGCGTGTTATGGGCATACAGAACCACTCCTCGAATAGCTACAGGACATACCCTTTACAGTCTAGTTTATAGGTTCAAAGTAGTAATCCCCTCAGAGTTGATCTAACACACAGCTCGAGTTATCCACTTCTATCTACTGAGAAACATATTGGAGAGGAAGCTTGACCTCAAGACCATTGATGAATGTCGCCAAGAAACCTATAATACCATGCAACGTTATAGGTCTAAGATGGTTGAGAACTACAACAAAGGAGTCAAATTGCACCATTTTAAGGTCAGAGATCTCATCCTCAAAAAAGTAGAAGTCTCCAAGAATGTCGGTAAGCTTGACCCTAAATGGGATGGACCATACACTGTTGTCAAAGTATCAAAGCACAATGCTTATAGAATAGCCAATATGAAAGGATAAGAACTCCCTTGCCCATGGAATGCAATCAACCTCAGGAAATTTTACATTTGAGATCATGCTATATTTACCTTATTGAAGTTTTTCAGCTTGAATAAAGTTTTAACAGTGTTGATATGATGTAGAGTTATAGTCATGTTCAAATGATTTTAGGCCACCCTAATCCAAGTTGACCCTAGAGTCAATGGACAAGCAGCTCGTGCTACCACTCAACTGGCTTCATGTTGCCACAATCCAAGTTGACCCTACAATCAGCGAGCAAGCAGCTCGTGCTACCGCTCAAGCTGCTTCATGCTGTTGCAATCTAAGTCGACCTCGTAGTTGATGAACAAGCAACTCGTGTTGCCACTTAAGCAATTTCATGCCACCATAATCCAATTTGACCCTGCAGTCAATGAACAAATAGCTCATGTTGCCACTTAAGTGACTTCATACCACCATAACTCAGGTTGACCATGCATTCGACAATTCTACAGTTTGTGCAACCACTTAAGGGCTTCATTTTGACCCTATAGTAGATGAACCAAGTCGACCCAGTAGTCGGACAGATGAGCTATCTCGTTCTGCCACTTCATGCTTCTATGCTTAGTGTCGACTCTTGCAGTCAACGAAGCAACAACCCAGCTAAGCGTCAAAATCAACCAATCCATGTCGATTAAGTTGACCCAAGGGTTAGAAATCCCAGTGTTGACTCAGTGGTTGACTAACATGTGATTAAGATTGATGAAACTGTTGAATGACCATGTAACAGACAAGGCTACAATAAATCAACTCAGTCGACAACAAGTATCTTTAACACAATGGAATGAAAGGAAAAGCATTCTTTATTCATCAAGTGATCCATGGTTTTTACATCAAAAAAAAAAAAAAAGAAAAGAAAAAGAACACTAGTTCTAGCTTGTCCTGACCTGCACGCCTTCAAGCGATTTAGAGTCCGGGTTAAGTAGTGTGCAGACAAGCGGCGAGACCACTTGAGGAGGTTCAGAGGACCCAGCCACATCAGTCATAAAATTGGTTGAACATAGCACGTATTGTTGCACGTTGACCTCTTTCTCCTTCAGTTGTGCTACCAGGTCCTCCGCGAATACAAACTCCTCGGCCAACTGCTCCAACCTGGCATCAACCTCAGCTTTTCTTTTTTAGGCCTTAGTTAAGGGCTTGTCGGGTGTAATAGTTGTAGCGTTTGTCCCTGCGGCCTGCTCGGCTTCACTCTCTTTAGGGTTAGGATAGGCTTTCAATTTTTCATTTACGGCCGAGCTTATCTTGCTCTTGTCTTTAGGACAAAAAGTGTATTCCAGATGCTCGAGCTACTTTACTGACCTATGAAAGGCTTCTCGAGCATCATCAAGAGATACGACGATGCTCGCATCCTAAAAAGCACTACTGAGGATGAACTATTCAATCGCTTCACGCTACATTTCCAAAAGACAGCGATTGAAGGCCTTCCTAGCTTCATCAATTGCCTTGGCACAGCCTTGAGATTGACCAGAAGTGTAGCTCATTTGTAGGTCTAGGTGGGCCTTTTTGATTATATTGTCTATGCGGCTCCGCTCCTCAACCACCTATACCAATTGCTGATCTTTGGAGTCGAGTTGCTCCTGTAGTTCGGCCACTCTTTTATTCAGTTGGTTGACCTGATGTTGCAAGGACTCGAGCTACACTTTGAAGGTTTTCATATCCTTACCTCCTCGTAGCTCATCCCTTTTCACCAGCGCCAGCTCTGATCGACGAAAATTGTTATAGCCTAATTGTCCCACCTGAAATGCAAGGATGATGTTACTCCACAATACCATTATGAAATTGAAATTTTGATTAAAAATTACTATCGACCTCATACTTACCACGTTGTAGTAGTAGGACAATACTCGGATGAACCCCGCTTGGCTGTGGTTAATTAGTTTTTGCTAATCGAATACAAACAGCCCTGATGAGAGCTATTTTAGAGTGTTGTCATTGGTCATTCCCCTTGGATGATGGAGGTTGAATCATTCACCTCCTCGGCTTGGTCAGTGGTGAATCGGAGAGTACACAACTGCTGGAGTTGGAACAAGGCATCATCGTCGGGCTTTCTGAATAGGTCATACCTTGTAGCCGCTTTCTGTTTTTCTTTGCCTGTTGTAATCTTTTGGCGGCTGAGCCCTCTTATTCGACCATCATCTTTTTGCCCCAACCCACAAGGCTACTTGGAATGGGGTCTTCCTATCGAACAGACTGAGATTCTACTGCTTGTTTGGTTTGCGCGGGCGTTGGGGCTGAGGTCAATCGAGTGGAACCTGCTTCTTTTGCTAGAGCTCCTTCCCATCACACAATGATTGCTCGATGACATTCCACATTTCTCAGAGCTCGGGCTTGGGACTTAAGTCTACTCGATGCCATTATTTCTTCTCGATCTGCACGCATATATAATATAAATAAATATCAGAGTCGAGCAGAAAGATAATAGTACCTACAATTACAACTGTTGACGAGAACTACTACCTAACTGATCACCCTTAGGTAGGTCAAGTTAGGTTGGTGACAAGCCAGCTAGGACTAAACACCTTTCCTCAATCAGAATCAAAGCCTCTAAATGCCCATATCCAACTAAGTCCCTGATGAATGTATTGGGCCAGCTAGATGTTTGGTTTCCAGGTATTTCCATAGGCCTCCTCCACTTACCCCGAGAAACGATGAGAACCTCTGGCCCTCAAAATAGAAAAAGTGTTTTTTCCATTCTTGACCGTATGACGAGGCATAGGATACTAAGAATTTTTTGTGGGGTTAAGCGGTCAGGTAGTAGAAACCAGACTCCTTGATACTATTCGACTTTCGTGACATAGGTAAATGAAATAGATTTGAAAAGTTGGCAAAAGAGTTTGGTTGATTATATAAGTGCATCAGCATGGCAAAATTATACAAGGTGGTAAAACAGTTGGGTTATGCACACTTCTAGGCCTATAAGGAGGTCGACTATCACTCGAGTAAGGGGAAACCTAAGACCACATTTCAACCCTTCCTCAAATACAATAATGCACCCTTGGGGGGGTCGATGCATTTTGCCCCGAGCCCTTGAAACTAACAACTCATACTCCTAAGGGATATGATATGTTGCCCTAATTTGTAATAGATCGGCGAGGGTTATTTTGGATGTTATCTCCATATAATGGTCTGGGGTAAATAATCGACCTTGGGTTATAGGAACTTTGAGTGGCCCAGCCTTACCCTCAGAATCCGCCTTTATATCGCTTGAGCTACTGGAATTGCTCGTACTCGAGCTATTACTAGAAGAACTACTTGGATCGCTATCAGAGGTACTCTTACCCTTAGCCTCCCTGATAAACCACGTTCTCGGACCTAGTGTCTTCACTATCAGAGCTTGTAGACATTTTGTCATAGAAGAAAAGGGAACGAAAGAAACAGATGGCAGAGGAACTTACAGTGGATATTGGGCAGGCTCTAACCGTATAAAGTTGGAGAATTTCAAAGGTAGGGATTTAGCCAGAGATAGATTAAACAAAAGTATAAATGGAAGCATATCTCCCCATTATTTATAGGGGTTTATGCACGGGAACCCAAGCATCAGTTATGATTACTCCCTGCTTCCGTACACTTTGTATTCTATGAAGTAGCTGGCGCATTAAATGCAGCAAAACCACCACAAACCTTGATTGACAATTCAAAAACCCTGATTGACAATTTAAAAACTCCAATTGAATATGGCTAACCACCTAACTACCTATTAACTCTCTGCTCTTTCTCATCGACAAGCTTGATTAGGACTACGAATTGAGAGGACTCATGATATGGGATAGCCCAATAGGCTCCCTAAGCCGAACGTCAGTTTCATTCAGCCTAACAGGCCCACTAAGCCTAACATCAATATCGGAACTAATCCATTGGATAGCAACTATCTGATCGAGATAACTATTATCGATCATGCTTGATAGGATGCGATGCTTATTTTATCCAGTTCTACCTTGTGCTGGGTCAATCAGTTCAATGCTCGACCAGCTAGGTCTGATCAACCATTGTCAACCTGAGGTCCCTTTTTTCGATGCTGACTCAGATCCCCGTTGTATTTATTATTCTAATAAACAGCATGCCTCCACATTAATGACACGTGACAGCCAGTACAGTCGCTGCTACTAACCCTGTCACCAATTCTGCCACCAACCTTGTCACCACCTTTGGCAGAGAGGTGCCTACCAAAGGTACTGTTCACCCTGAAAAATAGGAGATTGTGCCATCTGGAATAATACCGAGATCTAGAATAACCATTTACCCCTTGACAAGGGTTGAAGCCCACTTCACTTGATAGGGGCACATGGACAAATCATGCCTAGAAAAGGCTATAAAATACCTCATATTCAACCATGCTCAAGGTAATGCCAAATACATTCAATCTATCCATATTCTGTTCGATTAACGCATCTTGACTAGAATTGACTTGAGCGTCGAAGTGCCTTAGCCGGGGGTACCTCGGCTAGTTTGATGTGTGTTGATTGTTGTAGATCTCAGACATCAAGATGAACACAAGTTGATTTCCTCGACCTCGTTGGTCAAAAATACCTAAACAGTACCCTTTTTACTATATACAGCTTTCAACCTCATTAGATATAGTATACTTGATTACCCCAGTTTGGTTCTTCTTTGGCATGTTTTAACACTTGTTTTTTCTTTAATCGAATTTATCTCAATTTGATGATGGAACGACATATAAGACCATTTAATATAATCAAATCATATTTTCGTCAAGTAATGATTGTGATAGCATATGTTTAAATAGTTGGAGACATAAATACTTGCATCTAGCTATTTTTATTCTTATTCATACTAGTATTAAACAACAATGTATGTGGTAAATTTATCATTTTGACACCACCATTGAAAAGAAAGCAACGTCATGACTATATTAGCTTTAGGAGTAAGAAATCATGGTTTCGTAATCATACAACTCCTTAAATAATTGAATTCAACTTAACTCTCATGCTTTAAAAATGATACCATATACTGCAAAAATATTAATATTTTTTTTTATTTCAATACTTGATTGTGGATATATTATACTAATTACTAAGTTGCCCTAATCTAGTAAGTCTATTTCGTATTTTAGTACTTACTTTTCTTTTGGTATAATTTTTTATTCTAGTACTTGATTATGGACTTATTATAGTTTATTGGTATAATCTACTGTGTTTTTGGCTTGTTTTAGTTAAGGATATAGTATACTTGATTGCCCTAGTTCGGTACTTCTTTGGCTTGTATTAATATTTATTTTTCCTTTGACTGAATTTACCTCAATTTGATGATGAAACAACATATAAGACCATTTAATATGATCTAATCATATTTTCATCAAGTAATGATCGTGATAGCATGTGCTTAAATAGTTGAAGACACAAATACTTGTATTTAGCTATTTGTATTCTCATTCATACTAGTATTAAACATTAATGTATGTGGTGAATTTATTATTAAGACATCACTGTCAAAAAGCAAGCAATGTCGTGACTATATTAGCTTTAGGGCTAAGAAATCATGGTTTCGTAATCATACAACTCCTTAAATAGTTGAATTCAACTTAACTCTCATGCGTTAAAAATGATACCATACACTACAAAAATATTAATATATTTTTTTATTTCAATACTTGATTATGGATATATTATACTAATTACTAAATTGCCCTAAATGGTATGTCTATTTTATATTTTAGTACTTGCTTTCTTTTGGTAGAATTTTCGATTCTAGTACTTGATTATGGACATATTATAGTTGATTGGCCTAATGTGCTACGTTTTTGGCATGTTTTAATAATTATTTTTCCTTTGATTAAATTTACCTTTTTGATTGGCAAAAAAACATATAAGACCGTTTAACATAATAACTATCATATTTTTGTCAAGTACTGATCGTGATAGCACATGTTTAAATGATTAGAAACACAAATATCCATATTCAACCATTTATATTCTAATTTATACTAGTATAAGGCATTGATATATATGATAAATGCATCATTTCAACACCACCATCAAAAAGCAAGTAATATCTCATGACTATATCAGTTCTAAAACTAAGAAATCATGGTTTGGTAATCATACAATAAATAGTTAAATTCAACTTAACTTCTCAAGTATTAAAAATGATATTCACTACAACAGATTAAATTGCACTTTACATAATAAATAATTTGATAATGAAGAATTTTTTTTACTATAATTCATAATTAATCGTAATGAAATATATATCATTTCACCAAGATGCTCATCTTGAGTAACCAAGAAAAACTCATGTTATATTTAACTAATTTGTTACTAAATATGTTTGTTCTCTTGTAACCAAACATTAAGTCATCACTAAACTTGAAACATTGCTGCAAATAATATTTTCCATTATTTGTAATAAAAATTCATATTTTTTTTATATTAAAAAATTCGTTACAAATAAAATATATTGTAACAAATATTTTGATTACTAAAATTAAATTTACTTCCCTTGAAAACGTTTCTCCTGCCACTATTTTGTTGTATTAGTATGATAACCAATATTTTTATTATCATTTTAAATAATAATTAAAATTAAATACTCAGCAATAATTAATTATTTCCCTTTAAAATGTATTTTACTCCTAAATTTGATTCGAAATATGTGCTACAAAAATAATGTTTTTCTCCAAAGATAATTAAACTTCACATGAAGGATGAATTAGCCTTGGCAACGTACATAAATTAAAGAAAAACTATTGGGCTTGATTTTATGTTTTGAATTGGGCTTCCCGCGGCTAAATTAAAGAAAGGCTATTTTTTAAAATGATCATTCTTTATGCAAATGAAAGAAAACCCAATTTAAAGTTGATGAATTGAGCATTACAGTTTATTTTTAATAATTTACTTAACCAAAGTCTTAGTTAACTGATAATTTAAGCTTCATATTAACGATAGCAATTGGTGAAATCAAGTTGGTTTCAGGAATTAGATTGACCAAAGTTTTAATAAATTGGTGAGTTGGGCTTCTATGAATTGGGCTTTGAAATAATTTAAAGAATTGGTTAATTGGGCCTCACAAGCATATGTGTAACAATTGAGCTTCATAATTCTCTTTAGAAAATCTATGAAGTCGGCTTTGTTTTAAAAAATGGGCTTTTCCTTATTAATTTATAGAAAAATATAACCAGGTTTCACTAAGGCTGTCAATGGAGCGGATTTTAATCCAAATTCGATCCAATTATTTAGGATCTTTAACCGATAAAGATTCGATGGATGTGATCCGATTAAAAAAGTTCAAAATCTGAAATAAATGGAGCGAATATAGATATGGCTCAATTCGATCCATTAATAATTCAAATTCGAATATATTTAATATTATACATATATAGTATTATATATATACACATAGTCCTATAGTAATTCCAAAGTATATATTTGGATGAAAAAAGTAATGAACTCTTGTGCAATATATGAAATCATGTGTTTTTCATATAAATTGTTAGATTTTGAGTTTCTTTACATCATAATTATATCACTTATTTTTTAAGTTTTATAACAAAAAATTATGTGGGAAGAATAATGAGTAAGAACCGAACGCCATAATATAGCAAGAATGCAATACAAATCTCGATTTGATTAGAATGAATTTCTTTTTTATAAAACTTTGAGTTTATAGTTAATTGATTAAGAATCATGTATAACTATATGTTTATAATATCAAATAAGTACTTTTATTAGCAATTGAACCTAAAATGTAATGATTTGGTAAATGAATGTGATTGAGTTAAATTTTATTGTTACTTTTAAGTGATCAATAGACTTGAAAATTTATTCATTAATTTGTTGTGTATTTTTTTTAAGGATAAACGTTTTGAATTTGGACTCTACTAAATTTTTAGAAAAATAATAAATATATGATGATTTTTAAAATATTCAAATTTAAGTTTTTTTGGATATCCGACGGATATCTGACTTTTATTTGGATCCAAATATGGTTATACCAACTATAAATTCAATGAATCTTGGATTGAATTTGGATCTAGCCTATTATTTTTGAATTTAAACTTGAATCTAGCATAATCCAACTTCAATTCAACCAATTGACAACCCTAGGTTTCACCTGCTTGTTATTTTCTAGCGTTCAAAATGGGCTTCACCAGTTTCTTAATCAATTGATGAACTGAGCTTTATTTAAAAAGTGAGTAACACATTATTTAGGGCTTTATTTAAAAATTGTGCTTCACTAAATTGTTTTTAAGAATTGGACTTCATCAATTTATTTGTCAATTATTAAAATGGACTTTGTTTAAAAATTAAGTTTCGTGTTAATGAATAATCTAATTGGTCTCCTCCAATTATTTTTAAGAATTGCGCTTTGCCGTATTGTTAGTAAATTGGTAAAATGGACCTTGTTTAAAAATTAACCTTCACATTAATAAAAAATAATTTAATTAGACTTTACCAACTTATTTTTAAGAATTGGGCTGCATGAATTTTAGTGAATTGATGCAGTGGAATTTATTTGAAAATTGAGTTGTTTTGTTTTGTTTTTTTTTAAGAATTGGACTTCACATTAATTTAAAGATTAATTTACATAGGCTTCACCAACTTATCCTTAACAGTTGTGCATCACCAATGTTTTAGTGATTTTTTTGTAATAATAAAATTTCCTCCAAAAATTTTACAAAGTTACTAATTTTTTTTTGCTATAGCTTAGATATTGACATTTTTTATAAATACTACAAGTATTACATGAATTATACTAATAAAAACCAACAGAAATTTTCAATACAATTTAGTATTAATATTATATATGAATGTGATTTATGTGTCATCAGTCTAGGAGTTACATTATTACGTGCTAATCTTTATATTTGCCTACACAAAAATATATATTAAAAAATTATTTAAAATAATAAAAAAATCATTAATGTACATAATCTAATATATATTATGTAAATATTAAAATATATAACTAGCCTTGATGATGATGATGACGACCAAAATTGAATAGGGAGCAAAAAGTGATTGATATAATTCTTTAATTTTATATTAAAATAATTACTGATAAGATGTCATATATTAAAATATTGACATTAGTAGTAAAAAGAGATAAAAGTAATTTTGTCCCCATGTAATACACACATATGTATATTGAGTATTTATCAAAATTAAATAGAAAATTATAAAAAAATAAATTAATGCAATTTCAATATATTAATACCCAAGTAATTGTTGATAGAAAAATAATAAAATTGGTCTTGTAATTGTACACTACTAGCAACTTAAGATCCTTTTTTCTTTCTTCTTTTTCCTTTATGGTCTGGCCTTATAATTAGTACACTAATTCTTAAAAATTTGCAATTTGAGAATAAATTGTGCTCAGGCGCTGTCAAAAAATTCTTACTCCTCCTGCCTGTGTGGATGATTTCATGGCATCTCACTAGCCAAATCATAAGATTTAAATGTAAATTAAGTGCTAAAAAATTTTAAAATTATGATAAATCATTAAATTAAATGTGAATTGGGTGCTAAAAGAATTAAAAATGGTGTAAAACCATCAAATTAAATGCAAATTTGAGTGCCAAAAAATTTAAAAATTACACATCTCTAAAATACATAAATAACTCCCAATTTTATTAGAATTTATTTGATATAAATTTTATCTCCATAAATTTCTTAAAAATCTAATTAAAATTAAATAATAAAAACCAAAAAAAAATTTAAATTTATCATCTTAGACATTATAATTTTAATAATTTTATATTGTATACTCAATAATAAAATTTATCATCTTAACTATATAATTTTAAATGCCATACTTAAAAATATTAAAACCATAAAACATTTAAAATTCCTTAGTCTTGTACTGCTTTCTATGTTAATAAACTTAATGAACAATAACGTGGTGCTCTTAGGTTAGTAATAAACTACAAACCTCTTAATAAAGTTTTAAAATGGATCAAATATCATATCCCTAATAAAAAAGATTTACTTGATAGATTGTTTGAGGCTAATATATTTTCTAAATTTGATTTGAAATCAAGATATTGGCAAATTCAGATAGTGAAAAAAGATAGGTTTAAAACTGCTTTTAATGTTCCCTTCGGACAATATGAATGAAATGTTATGCCTTTTGATTTGAAAAATGTCCCTTCTGAATTTCAAAAAACAATGAATGATATTTTTAATCCTTATAGTAATTTTATTATTGTTTATATTAATGATATTCTTGTGTTTTCTAATACAATAGAAAACCATTTTAAACATCTTAATATTTTTAAACAAGTTATTATTAATAATGGTCTTGTTATTTCTAAATCAAAAATGATTTTGTTTCAAACTAAAATTAAGTTTTTAGGTCATTATATTGAAAAGGGAAAAATTATTCTTATTAATAGAAGTATTGAATTCGCTTCTAAATTTTCTGATAGAATAACTGATAAAACTCAGTTGTAAAGATTTTTAGGAAGCCTTAATTATGTTTCTGCTTATTATAAAAATTTAGCTAGTGATATTGCTATTCTTTACAATAGGTTAAAGAAAAATTTTAAGCCGTGGAGTGATATTCACACCCATGCAATTATTAAAATAAAAGAAAAGGTTAATAAATTACCCTAATGCTCTCCAACCCTAATTGGGAAAAAATTGTTGAAACAAATGCTTCCGATATTGGTTATGGAGGTATTTTAAAACAAATTAATCCTAATAATAAACAAGAGATTCTTGTTAGATTTTGTTCTAGTAAGTGGAATAATAGTCAAAAGAATTATGCTACGGTTGCAAAAGAGATCTTTGCTATTGTTAGATGCGTTTCAAAATTTCAAAATGATTTGTATAATCAATCTTTTATCATAAAGACGGATTGTCAAGCTGCACAATTTATGTTTAAAAAATATTTTAAACATGATGTTTCTAAACAAATGTTTTGCATGGTGGCAAACTTATTTAGCTCTGTTTGATTTCAAAATTTCTTATAAAAAAGGGGTAGATAATAGTTTTCCTAACTTTTTGAACCGTGAATTTTTGTAAGATCTATGATTCCTCATAATAGAGGAAGAGGGTCTAATCCCTTCTCTAATAGAGGAGGACGAGGGTCAAATTCTGCTATTCCTAGGTCAATAATACAACATGGCAAACAAAAGCTTATAGCTTCACCTATCTCTCAAGCATCATATGCTTTTCAAACCTCTAACCCCACTTATACCGTTGACCCATTGTTGGTAGAATTCCTGCAATTCAAAAAATTTAAAGAAGACTCTAATAGATCTTCTAGTTCTAGCCAATCGACCCCCTTGAAGCCTGAAGAATCTAATAAATCTTTGAACCCTTCTTTTGTGGATGTTGCTTCTAATAAGGCTACCTTTGTTGATGAGGATTCTCTCACAACATTTGAGCAAAAAGAATATAAGGAACTAATAATGGTCCTTGAATATAATGATCCCAAATGGAGAGATGATCCATGGATAATAATCCAAAGGTATCTTGATTTTGCATCATATGCAACTGGGTCTTATAAACCTAGCTCTTATTTTGAAAATATACTTATCACGATTGGTTCTTGTGAGATTAACCATTTCTTTCCTAGCACACAAGATAAATCTATTTTTAATTTTTCAAAAATTATTATTAAAAAACTCATTTTGATTGAGGAGTGGGGAATTTCTTCTCTTAAAGAGAAAGAATTTTTTTATTAAAGATAATAGAGTTATTTTTAAATTTAATTATTAGGATTATATCCAGGCTTTTACAAATGTGTTCTCTATGAAAATCCCAGGAAAAAAAACATACTTGGTTTATAAAAGTATGTCTTGAAGTTTATAAAAATTCTTTACCAAATTGGATTTTTGAAATGGTGGAAATCATATGGACCCAGTCAAAAAATTTTGCTTGAGCCATTTCAACATGCATTTGAACAATGGAGCAAATATTCTCCTAGGCTTCTTGAGGCTGGAATTTCTGACCAGATGGTAGAAAGTAAAGCATCAATGTTTGTCTTTATGGAGTTCTCAATTTCCTGGATTTGGAAGTGGATCCCTAAAGTTGGTACTTCTGAAGATAATATCCCTTGTCTTTACTGACTCTTTTTCATTAAATTATGGAATAAGATGCTACAAATATATAAGAAGAGAGGCCAAATGGAGGGTCAAGAGACTTTGAATAATATTATTCAAACCACTCAACATTATAAAGAACAAATTAATGAGGAGAAAAAGCAAGTAGCTTTATCAATTTTGGGAAAAGCTTCTGAAAAAATCAAAGTGAGGAAGGGTAAAATATCTAAGGCTGATCTTCTCAAAGAAGTTCTTAATATGGTTAAGGAAGAACTAAAAGATGAATTATTAATATCGAAGAGGTGGAGTCATCCAGTGATTCGGGAGATTTGGTGTCAATTGCAGCCTCATCCAAATCCAAGACTGATGATAATCAATTTGGATGTCTTGCTGGAGAATCCCAAGATCCCAATGAAGATATTCCAAATTATTCTGAAGCAGCACTAGATAAAATGCTGGAGTCTCTTAGAAGAGATAAGTAGTTAGTACTAATGACTAAATGATATGATTGCGGTGTAAGTGGTTAAAGTTGCTGTGATCCTTTTGATTCTTTTGGTTGGAATAAGTTAAAAATAGTTCTCTGTATTATAGGTAGATACTGTTTGTTCTCTTTTGCTTTTCACTATTATGGATTCAAAAATTTTGAAATCTGCATAGTATTTTACTTTTCACTATTTGGACTTCAGAATTAAATTTTGATATTCGTAATAGTTTCTTTTTGGTTTTCTATTTAAGTGCTCACAATTGTATAGTTTGGAGAGAGCATGAAGAGAGTATTTTGTTAGAATTTCTTTTGTAAACTTTGCTTTTGTAAACACTTTGTTGTATTTTCTTTCTATAAATTTATAAATCTTCTGAAGCTGATTAAAGCTTATATCCTCTGGTGCTATGATCCTTTAAGGTTAGTGTTGTTCTATTTGTTTATTTCTTTTAGTTTCTTAGCATAATGATAGGCTAAAGGATCTCATGTTAAACAGCTAGGAGTTAGATACTTTCTCTGTTTAAATGGCCATCTTTGTTAGGCTTATGTTGAAGGTCTTGAATCTATTTACTGAGTTATTTGAGTAGGTATTGAAATCCTTTAGTTTTCCACGTACCTCTTAAAATACCCTGTTTTGGCCCGTGTTTGCCATGGAGGGCGTTGTTGGGCATTTTTGTGTTTGAATAAGAAGCATGAGTTAACTAAAAGATTTTTGGGTAATTTTTTCATGTATTCTGACAATCTGATAGATGTCATGAACTCATTGTAGATTCAATCTTCCTTCATAAGATTTTGTCCCCCTTCAGTATCAAAGCCATTTGGATGTTGGATGTATCTTTCTCTAGTAGTTTAACATATTTTCCTAAAATGAATTTTCTCAAAGGAAAATCTTCTTCAATTAAAAATTCTTGTTTGGAAGAAATGGATCTTCTAGAAAATATTGATTTGCTTAACAAATGAGCTGTTCCTAAAGTAGATTCAAAAATTATTTATCAATTGGGAACTTTTGAAAAAATAGGTTTAAAACAAATTGTTAAAACTACTGAAGAAACAATCCCTTTTAGTTCTGATGATATTTCTTTACAATTGCTGTACAGATTTGACATTGATAAGTAAAGATTTGAATATCATTTTCTTCATATTGGTTTGATTCAAGTTGCTTTTAAGCCACTCACTCTTGATAATCTGCCTAATAGTTTTGTTGCTATATTACGTGATGCTCGTAATCTTAATTGGAAGCATTCAATAATGGGTATTATATAGTTTAGCTTGGCACACGGTCCAGTTTATTTTGATATTTATCCTAATTTGCAGTTATCTCTTTCTAATATTAATATTTTTCATGTTGTTACTTTGAATGTTAAATTGCATGGTTATAATTATATGCCTAATACTAAGACTATTTGTATTTGTTATAGAATTCATTATAAACCGCTTTATACGTTAAATCCTATGTGTAAGATGATTAATAAAATAATAATGAAGCTATTTTAATTGAAACAAATTTTTGTAAATCTCACATCAGTACTTGAAGACCTATAAAATGGGAAGAGGTGAAATTTCCTGATAATTGGTTAATGGAAAAAGTCCTATCCAACCAATTATACAAATGGAGGTTAACAAATAATTTAAACTCCAGATGGAGATGTTTCTATTCAATTTAGATCAAACACTAATAATTTGTTAAAATCTTCTAGATCTACTAGATTTTTATTTTTTTTCTTGATCCGATAGATTATACTATTGATAGCCCTAGTTTACCATGAGATTCAACTTCTCAAATTAGAGAACCAGTTTTCAATAATAGAAAAGATAATAATCTTGACACGAGATTTGATAGATTAAAAATTAATCCTTCTAATATTATTCATGGTGTTAATATGCATGATAATAATAGTGATGACACAATTGAACCAACTGAATCTAATATGGATTTTTCTGTGAGAAATGCTCGTATTTAATTTGTTGTTTCTAATGATTAAAACAAAATATGATTTTAGTTCCAGATCTAGTGATAGGAATTTGATAAAACTTGAGTTTAATAAAGATAGATGGAAACTGTTTCGTGAATGGTTTTTTGGTAATTTTACTAAAGAACAACAAACTAATTTTCAAAATCAATTTTATAAATTTGTGACTGAAAAAAATCAATTAGTCCCTTTTGTTCCTTGGTTTGTGGTTACTTATATTGATCCTTATCTTTCGGTTTTGGAACGTACTTATATTGTTGAAAGTGGTCACAAATAGAAATCTGTTTTTCCCCCTCAAGAAACTTTTTATGTGGAAGGAAATAAATTTTTTTTATTTTTCTGCATTTAATAAATTAATGGTTAGTGATCATATGCTTGTCACATCTAGCGAAATTAATCTTTTAATACAACAACAAAATTATGCTAATTTATATTTAAATGTTCTTGGTGAGAGTTTGGTTTCTTTTGATCAAAGACTTACTACTATTATGAATAATATTCATAGAACTAATAAATTGATAAGTGATCTGGAAGAAAGATTTCAAAAAATTGTTATATCTCCTTTTCTTGAGTCTATTGCTATGCCCATCATACAACCACCTTCTAAAGTTGATAATTTAAGGTTTGAGATATGTTTGAACTTGAAAAGTTAATAATAAAAAAATTTGCTGAATTTAGAATTTCTACTCTTGATAAGATTGATGATGAATCTTACCAGTATGCTATTAATGATGAAATTAATAAGCTCCAAAAGTATGTTGATCATCCTACCATGTGTACTTATTATTATCCTTGCCCTTTTCCTCAGGATGTATTGCATAAAGAGCAGGATTTAGTTCTTAATAATTCTTACTCTGGTAAATAAATTTATGAATGAAATTTGGATGGTTTTACCGAATGACATATTTATAATTTGGTGCATCGTATGTTGATGTATTCTACTATTTGTAAGAATAATGGCAATTCTGATAAAATGTTGCTAAAATGATAATTGTTGGTTTTACTGGTCAACTTAAAGGTTGGTGGGATAGTTATTTAACCCAAACTAATAAAGAAGAAATTCTTAATACGATTAAACAAGAGCAGAAAGGTACAAGTGCTGGTAATACTGTTAAAAACGCTGTCTATACCTTAATTGTTACTATTGTAGAATATTTTACTAGTAGATGGACTAATAATTGTGAACACATTAGATCCCTATTAAATGGTCTAAAGTGTCAGAGTTTTACTTCTTTTAGGTGGTATAAAGACACCTTCCTTTCTAGAGTTTTGGAACTTTCTGAGTCTAATAGTGCTCATTGGAAATCAAAATTTATTGATGGTTTGCTTTCGTTGTTTGCTGAAAGAGTTAGAAAAATACTTAGGCAAAATGAGATTAATATTGATTATGACAAATTTACTTATGGTAAGCTAATAGGGACTTGTATCCAAGAGGGTTTAAATTTATATAATGAAATTAAATTAAACCAACAAATTAAACATCATAATATAACTAAACGAAAACAATTAGGTCAATTCTGTGGATAATTTGGAATGAAAAATCCTAAATTTGTTAGTAATATTAAATGTCAACAGGATAAAGATAGTTTTTATAAAAATAAAAAATATAGAAAAAAATCTCATAAAAAAATGAGAGAAAAAGAAAAAGAGAAAATGAAAGATAATAAAAGGTCTAATAGAAAAATTTATAAAAAATTTAAAAAATATGGTGCTTGTTGGAAATGTGGTAAAATTGGTCATTATGCTAATAAATGTAAAATGCGTCCTTAGATTAATAATCTTGATATTGATGATAAAATCAAATATGTACTTTTTAAGCTCATGCTTGATTCCTCTGAAAGTAAAAGTGATGATTTCTCTTCTATTAGTGATTCTTTGAATGAATGTTTTGGTGATAGTTCTGAATTTGAATGTGAACCATGTAAGAATAGTGATTTTTGTGTTAATAGTGTTTCTGATAAATCTGATAATGATGATTTGTATAAACTTATATCTCAGTTTAAAGAATCTGATTTAAATGTTATTGATAATAACACCATTTTGAGTTTCTCAAAATGATTAAAGATCCAATTTTAAAATCAAAAATTGTGGATCAATTTGATAATATGCTTTTTTCTTCTTCTAATAAACGTACAAATGAGTTTGATTTTGATAAAGATAATGAACCTTATTTGATGTCTGAAGTTTATAAAATGTTAGATAATAGAAATAAGAAGAGTGGCCCTACTTCTATTGATGATTTAAAACAGGAAGTTAATAATTTAAAAAATAAAATTATAGAAATTAAAAAGAATAATATATTTCTTGAAGAAAGAATGAGAAAGTTAGAAATTTCTCATGGTAAACAGGTTATACCTAAAATTGATAATTTGTTTGATAGTTTTCTTGATATTTCTAATAATTTACAATATGATGATTTATTCCATTTCTAAATTAGAAATGGTTACTTCCCAGAAATGGTTAATTAAAATTAATCTTTTAATTGATAATAAATTTTCAAAAGAATTGGTTGCTTTAGTTGATAGTGGTGCTGATCTTAATTGTATTCAAGAAGGTCTTATACTTACTAGGTATTTTAAAAAAACTTATATTTTGTGCTCTGCTAATGGTGAAAAATTGGATATTAGTTTTAAATTGTCAAAAGCTTTTGTATGTAAGAATAAAACTTGTATTCCTCTAAGTTTTTTATTAGTTAAAATTATTTCTAACCAAATTATGCTTGGAACTCCTTTCTTAAAGAAAATCTTTCCTCTTAAAAATGTAGATCAAAATGAATTTATAGGTACTTTTGATGATAAAGATTTATATTTTCAGTTTATAACTGAACCTTTTTCTAGAGTTCTTAATAAAATTGAAGAATTAATAAAGGCTAAGAGTAATCTGGAATATCTCCATTGGGATCTTAGGATTCTCCAGCATGACATCCAAATTGATTAACATTAGTCTTGGATTTGGATGAGGTTGCCATTGACATCGTATCTCCCAAATCACTGGATGACTCATTTAACTATATAATTCTAAATTATATAACTAAAAAACATGAAAATCATAAATATATTCAAAATAATTAAATTAATTTTAATAAATCTCTTTGTTAATTAAAAATAATTAATTAAAATTAAAAGAAAATATAGAATGCTTTTGCCACTGCACCCAATCCCTTCCCTTTCCCCAAACTGGAACATTCTGGCTGTTGGCCATGGCTGTGGTGGCAGCATGGTGAGGATTGGTCTTTGCCTCCCAGGCTAGTCGTTGCTCACTACCAAGGCCAACGTTTGCTTTGGCAAGCTATGGCCATGGCCATGGTGGCCCATGGCTAGCTGTTGCTCGTCACCTAAGCCAATGGTTATTGGAGCAGCCAATGGTCATGGCCATTGAGTGTCCACAGCCAACGATTGGCCACACTACTAAAAAAAATATTTTTTGCAATGGATTTTGTGACAAAAAAATCAGTTGCAAAACCTTTGGTCGCAAAAATTTGAGATGGAACAATCTGTCGTAAATAGTAATTATAATTAAAAAATAAATATTGCGACAAAAATTTCGATCGTAAAATTTTAAAAAGTTTTTTTTCAAAAAAATATACACATCCTATTAAATTAAAATCTGTAATTATCCAAGATCAATAATTCTTTGCATTATGACTATTCATCCCATACACCAATATTTAAATATTATTTTACATAAAATCACAATAATTTTATATTACAATAAAAATCAAGCCCAAAAATATAAAATTGTTCAATATATAAATCAAACTGTAACTAAAATATAAAATTTACAAATAATGCCAAAAAAAGTATCTTACAAAACTTACATTAAAATTCAATGCCTTGAAATATCCAAGCCTACAATATTAAAAACAAATTACAATAATGAAAAATAGAAACACAAACTAAACTAATAGACAATTCAACATAATAAACCAATATATAAATTCAATACATAACCAAATCATAGTCAAGCACATAATTGATAAAATATAAATTCAAAACCTAATCAAACATATAATTCACAAAATATAAATATAACAAAATCTAACAAATAATTCAATGTAAATGCATAATTTTAACACATGTAAATCAACACATTATTCAATATAAACAAACATGTATCTCATCATAAACCAACATACAACTTAATATAAATCTAACATATAACTCAAATCCTAATCGTATATGTAATTTGCAAAATATGAATCTAACAAAATCCAACATATAGTTCAATACAAATGTATAATCTAAATACATATAAATCTAATACATAATTCAATATAATCAAATATGCATCTCATCATAGACCAGCATATAATTTGATATAAGTCCAATATATAACTCAAATCCTAATTGCACATATAATTCACAAAATATAAATCTAACAAA